>PVIR01001890.1:88888-112536 GCA_004026965.1 Petromus typicus | reverse complement strand
TCAGCTCTCTCCGAAGCTGACCCAGGTGACTGGTGACCCAGCAGTTTCTTTGAGAAGTCTCCTGTCCTATTCGTGGTCACAGCGTGGGAGTCCTCAGAGCAGTCAGGATATCCCCAGGCTCCTGGCAGTGGGTCACCAGTGACCTGGCTTCAGCAACCATAAGGAAGCCAACTACTGAGCCAGGCCCTCATCCTACCCTGGCCATACCACCAGCCCAGGCCAGATGGGATCCCAGCCCAGCCACTCTCACCCTGTAGACTTGGCAGGCAGCTGGCAGGCAGCATGCTGGAATGCCAGCTATCTGAAGAAGGCTGGAGACCCTCTGCTTTCTAGACCACATGGAGCTTTCCTAACTCTCCTAACTGTGCCTTGCACCAAGCAGAAAATAAACTCCAAGCGTCCACCAAAAAGATAAAAGGGGGAAAGGCTGACACTTTTTACATGTTAACATGAAGATACCAGTACATAGGAGGGGTTGAAGATGAGTCAAAAACAGAGAAATGGAAGGCAGACCCAGACAGGGTAGAAGGGAGCTAGAGCACAAATGTAAATCTACCTTCAAGTAGAAGAGAGATGTAACTTAGATTCTTACAGGAGGGAACGGGGGGGGGGGTTGCACTTTCAGAAATATCTGGATGTCTAGAGGCCAGAAAGTGTGTGCACTTCTGTCTGATAACTTTTTCTTCCATAGCTGGAGCCAGAGTACCTCCACAGAGACTGGAGGAACAGGAGGGCTACAACAGGCCTGAGGAGCATAGAGAAGGCTTGAAATAATCAGTGTGGAGACTGAGAAGGACTGAGTTGACTATTGCAATGTGGAGAGTCCTGGGTGCCTTAAAAGGCAGCCTCAGGCAGAGGTAAATATCATGGACTTAGGGTCATCCCCATGGTGTGAGCTTGTCAGGCATGTTAGGTGTCTAGATGTAAACAAAAACAAGGAAGTTAGATGCTTCCAAGAAGAGGAGTTTGGCACTCGGACTTGATGGATAGGCAAAGGTAAAGGGTGTTAAGGATCACAAAAAGAGAAAGGCAGACTACAAATTCTAAGCTGGACAGAGAGGGAGAGGTATAAAGGAGATGATATAATTGGAGACGTTAGTGGGTCAAGTAAGGAATAGGCACCTCAGGTTAATCAGTAGTATAGAAGTGACAGGTCAGAAGGGACGGTGCTTAGGGGATTGTAGTCACAGTAGGCTGTGGGAGCATAACACATCAGATGTGATGCAGTTTTCCAAATGACATGGTCTAGGACAGTGTCATGGAGTCGGTGGATGAAGGATGTGAAGGTAAAGGTCAAGGCAGAAAAGAGACACAACATGAAAGGAAAAGGGCGGTTTGTATCTACACTGATGAGCAGGTTCATAGGATGACAGCAGGTCTGAGGTGGACAGAAGAAGTGAGTCACCCCTGACAGAGGGACAGTGTTCATGAAGCTGGAAGATGGGAGCCTTCAGCTCTTTGGCCACTGCAGAAATACAAATCTAAACACTAAGATCTCTGCTTACTCCAGAAAGAATGACTGCCATCAAAAACTCCAAAAACAAAGAGTGCTGACACTTTTGTGGGGAAAAGCAGTGCTTCTACACTGTTGGTGGGAATGTGAATTAGTAAACCACAAAGAAAATAAGTATAGAAATTTCTCAAAAACCGAAGAATTGAAATTCCAATTGACTCATCTCTTCCTCTGGTGGGTATCTTTCTGAAAAGGTTAAAGCATCTGATTGCATTGATCCACATATACTTATGTTTCTAGCAGCACAACTCATAATTGCTAAATATTGGAAGTGGCCTGTATCCCCACCAACAGATGGATAGATAAATAAAATGTGGTATGTGTATGCAGTGGAGTGTCATTTGGCCATAAAAAGGAAAATCGAGTCATTTGTAGGAAATGCAGAAAGAGGGAGGGGAGAAAGAAAGGAAAGGGCAAGTGAAATTAAGGTGTGTTATGCACGTGTGCCGACTCTTCATAATAAATGTAATTATGTACTACACACATACAGATAAAAGTTAAGATGCTAAGTGAAGTAGGTACAGTAGGATAACCTAAAGAGCCAAATATGAGCTAGATTTTAGGAAATGAGAGATAAACTTTGTGGAGATGGCCAGGGAATCTGGGGATGGGGAATATGGTAGGGAGAGGAGGAGATGGGGAAGTAAAAAGGACCAGGATACATTATATATGTGTACTGATTGCTCACAATGACTGTATTTATGTATTGCAAACACATACTAATTGCAGAAGACGTTGAGAGTTGCATTGTGAGAATTTGAGAACCCCAGAGAGCAGGGAACAGGTGGGTCTGAGAAAGAATGAAAAGCCAGGTGAGGGCCAGCTCTGCTTCCCAGCCTGATAGCTTGCCAGTGGGTGGGAGATACACTGCCTCTGCTTTGAGACCCAGAGGGGACCAGGATTTGAGGTAGGGCTGAGGGGAAAGTGAGAGAGGACATAGGAAGGGTTACTGTAAGGGAGGTGTCGCAAGGAGTCAAGTAGAAAGTGAGTGGTATGAATATGGAGGAAGGAAAGAAAAGGAGAAGGGTTCACAAACCGTACTCAACAGGGACCACTCTAGCATAGCTAGAATGTTTCAGCAGAACTCACCTCAGCATTCCTTGGTGGCTGAGGAGCTGTACTAGGGCTGGCTCTGCAAGGATCCAGGCCGCCTGTGTTTGTTCAATGTTTTGTTCTGTCATCCAGTACCAGGGATTGAACTTGCAAGACAGGCACGGTGTCACTGAGCTAAATCCCCAGCCCAAAACCCAGCATTTGTACTTCAAGACTTTGTGTGAATAGCGTTTAGTTTGAAACATATTAAATTCCTCCTATTCACTATTCAAAAATGACTGTTATATGGTTGACCTTAAGACTACCCGAATGCTAAAGGGTATGATTATTTTTTAGCAGTGCTTTTGTCTGAGGGGGCTACTACTTTCTATTGTATGTGTGTATGCATGTGTGTGCATGTGTCTATATGTATGTGCGTGTGCATGTGTGGTATTGGGGATTGAATCCAGAAACTTGCACTGAGCTACATCCTCAGCCATTTTACATTTATTTGGGGACATTGTCTCACTAAGTTGCCTAGGCTGGGTTTGAACTTCAGTGCTCTTGCCACAGCCTCCCAGAGTGCTGCGATTTCAGGCATACACGCCTGGTTTACTTTCTGCTGTTGTGAGACTGGCACACAGGGCTCCCACTGGAGGTGCTGGTGTCTCGTCTTTGCCGGAGGAGGAAGTCCATCCAATGTGTCTGGAGCACATTTGCAGTGGGGGAGCAGGCGAGGAGATTCCTGCCTCCCAAAGGCAGATGTCCAACTGCTACTGAACAACTGAAGCTCAGAGTGGCAAATGTGATCCAGCTGGGGATGTGAACCAGAACAACAGAGCTTTGTGGAGTTTGAGAAGCAGGGTGAAAAAAGGATGTGTGCAGGTATGAGTAAGACGGAAGAAACAGAAGGTAACAGGAGGTGCGGGGAATGAGGCCGAAAGAAAGAGCAAAGAGAAATGAAGGTAAAAGCCAAGAAAGTGCCCTGTGTCAGAACCAGAGTCTTCTTTCTGCTAGGCAAGGAAATCACCCCCTAAAACCGATTATAGTGGCAGGAAAAAGAAGGCATGATGCACAATAAGGAGAGAAAAATGACTATTAAGCACTTTGCAAAAATAGAGTTATATAAAGTTCCAATAATAATAAATCACCTCGCCTGAGGTATGAAAACCTTAAAATAACCTGAAAAATCAAAATGTGGAGGAGATGCAGAAGGCCTCAGCTCACTTCCAGAAGGCTTGTGTGTTTGCTTGAAATTCTTCCCCCTCAGCTTTGCCTGCTAAGTTCTTTAGGCGCAGACCTTAGTCAGATTTTAGCTGGACATGGGGCCAGCTCCTGTTTAAGCCCACTACCCCTTCCCCACCCCTGTCGTTAGTCCGTCAGAGCAGGATTGAGCAGGGCGTAGACTCTGGAGGGAACTTCTTCCCGGGAATCTATCATCCACCTTCTTGAATACTAGTGTGTCTGACAGTTTTCTTTCTTTTGTTACATAAAAAAAGAGCTTGATAACACAAAAAGTTCATTCCTGCTGGAAAATGTCTTTCTGAATCCTCAATACTGGAGATCTGCTCTTTGTATATCTATCTACTTGTCCCACTGTTAAATAGACCCACGTATTTAAGGGTGGCCCGTGCTTTTAACTAATGCCTTGTCAGGCCCCTGTTCCTTGCTAAAAATAGACCATGATAAGTGCTTTTTTCTTTTTTTTTTTTCTGATAAATACCTTGATTATTTTGTTCTTGATTTCATCACCACTCACTGGAAAATGTCTTTTTCACACACACAAAAAAATTAAAAATAAGCTGGATGTTCAAGCATATACAATGCAGAAAGTTAAAAAAAAATTGTGTGAGTCATGCACATACTTTCCTGTGAAAATTACCTTAAAATTTGGAGGAAATGCTCCTCTAAGTCAAACTGTTTGCTCTTAAACCTTGTATGATATTATGTGTCTCTCTACATCTTACTTTGTGCCGACCTGAAAATCCCCCAGAAAATGGATAATTTAATAAAAGCAGGGGATATGAATCACCCAGGGACAATCTGAATTATTATCTGTAGATAATTCATTATGTACATATTTCTAGTGAGATCTTAAATCAGCAGGGCTTCTTAATCAGAGACTTTCAAATTTTGTCTGTAATAACTAGAGACTTGACCCATAAATCAGCAAATAGGCCTGCAGGCTCACCACATGCTTCTTATTTCTTCTTGGGAGAAAAGACACTTAATTATTCTGAGGTCACAGAAGAAGGGAAAAAAATGGACCCGAGGAGCTGGGAGTTTTATAACAAAGTCTATGTAATTTCAGCATTTTTAAAGAGAGGTGTACGTGACTAAAAGGCAATGAAAATGTTTGAAATCAAGTTAAGCATTTTATCCAAGGATATTTTAAATATTTATAGGAATATATTACCACCCAGCATTGCATCCTATTTCTAGGGAAATGATCATCCCAAACTTGAACACATTTATTATCAGTTTTGCAAATGAAGTTTCTAATATAGGAGACATGGATAATGAGGCTGTATATATAAGAATCAAAATATGTAACCATGGAGTCAGAACATAGGAGCTTGAAACTTTATTTTAATCAACATAAGTAATGGTTAATACATAGATCAAATTTCTCACCTATTTCTATTATCTTCCTGCCCCCATTTCCTCTTCTGTTTCCTTCTTACCCCTACATCTGCCATGGTTCTGGTCTGCACTCTGTTGAGGACCCAACACGGATCTCCTGGTGCAACGTGAAGTACAGGAAACTCTGGGGGCTGGTGTCAGAACTCCTGCATCCAGACCCGAATGCCCGTTCACACTGTATAGTGGATGCTGTTGGTGTCCCACCCAGATACCCCTCTCCCTGGCTGTGACCACTCATATCTGCCTCCGTTCCTCAGGAAAATGGAGTCCTTTCTCCTCGCAGGGACAGTCATTGGCCAGTGGCTAACAAAAGAGTACCAAAGACCGCCATTGTGAGGAGATGATTCTGTAGTGTAATTTGTAGTGTATCCTGTAGTGTAATTTGTTCCACTTACAATCTGGTTAAAGTCAGCTTGAAGCCTAGACCATGTCTTTTCTTCCCTCTTCCTCCTAAACCTCAGAATTCTTGCTCAATAGGTCCCCTTAAAGCCCTGTTTTCAGGGGAGCTGGAAGCCCGAGGTGCTCTGTGACCCCAAACACTGAACACTGTCAGCAGTTCCCTCATATATGAGATGAGAAAATGACACTTTCCAAGAATTGTTCTACAGGTTAAGTGAGAACATTTATGTAAAAGCCTTTGATAGACAAAGCAATGCTCAGAAGCATTGATATGACCTAATAAAATCTTTTAAGTACTGGGGATTGAACCTGGGGATTTCACACTGAGATACATCCCCACCCCTTTTTACTTTTCGTTTTGAGCCAGGGTTTCAAAATAAAAGAAAATTGCCAAGCTGCTCAGTCTAGGCTCAGACTCATGACCCTTTTGCCTTAGCCTACCAGAGTGCTGGGAACACAGTCGTGTACCTCTGTGCCTGGCTTCTAATGTAATTTTAAAGACAGTGTTACTCTTCCCACACAGAGTGGACACTATGAACCTCCTAGTTCTCCTTTTCCCTAGCTCTCTTACGCTGGCCCTTACTCCTTTGCCCAGTCTCTAAATCCAGACAAGAGCTTCAGAGGGAAAAGCATGGTCTACCTCTTTCAGTTCCAAACATATGCTGCAATACTAAGGTACTACATATAGTCGGGACTTCAAGCTGTAACTCTCCAGCCTCTGAAACTGTGCTAGAAGGTTCTGGAACTCTCCTGTACTGTGTTTGGCTAACTAGATAGCCATGTGACTCTTGGGCAGCCATCACATCCTTACATGACCAGAGCATTGCTCCTGATTCCCTGCCTTTCAGTCTACTTTCCTACTCGTGCCCACCTTCCTCAACTCGGTAAACAGAGTCACCTTCCAAAGAGCCACTTCAGTCAAAACTCTAAAATTGATACTTGGTTCCTTTGTTCTTGACCCTTCTACCTAATCCACCAGGAAGCTCTGCCAACATCTTCCAATCTCTACCTTTCTCTCTCTTCACTATCACTGCCGTGGTCCAAGTCACCATCCTGAGTCACTGCATCTTGCCACTCCACTCCCTTGAAAATATTCAAGGTCATGTCATCAACTTGTTGAAAGCCCTTCAGTGGCTTCCCATGGTTAACAGCATGAGTTTGTAGTCCTCATTCTCTTCTCTTCCTCCTGACCCTTTCTCCTCCCTCATTGCCTTTTTCTCCCTCTCACCTACCATACACACATCCATAGCCACGTTCTCTGTCCCGGCCACATTACCTCCTCTCTGTCTCTTGAAATTGCCAAAGTAGATCTTGCTTGGAGCTTTTATCTTGACTTATCTTCAGCCAGAAATGGCTCTCTCCGGACCTCCGTGGCTGGCTGCTTTTTGTCATTCAAAGTTTATTTTCATCTTCCTGATCTGAAATAGTCACTCTAGGTATATTCTGTCATATTGTTTTCTATTTTAGTTCTCTTGAAAAATCTCTGCTTGCTTACATTTTCTTGTTAATTTACCCATTTGTATTCTCAAGAAAAACAGGGGTCTTGTTGTATCTGTAAATATAATTTTTGAATATTTTTAAAAGTTAATGGACATGTAATTGTATATATTTGTAGTATGAGATATTGCGTGATATTTCTGTACATGTATAACATGCCTAATGATCAGAATAGAATAATTGGAATACTTGTTACCGCAAACATTTTATCATTTCTTTCTATTGGAGCTCAATACAGTTTTTATTCTAATTCATTAATTTTGGTTTTATTGACACAGGATCTAGCTATGTAGTTGAGGCTGGCCTTGAACTCACTGTGTAGCCCAGCTGGGCTTCGAACTTACAGTGATCCTTCTACCTCAGCCTCCTAAATACTGAGATTACAGATGTGCACCATCATACCCACCAAAACAAGTTTTTAAATGACTACATCAGTGATGGTAAACGTTTTAGAGCTTTCAATAATACAGCCTGCTGTGGCAGATAGACCATAAGTTTGCTAGTACTTGGCTAGATTAATGCATACATGAATGGAATGTGGATCCAAAGCTCAAGTATTAACTCAGATATACGACTTGCTACCTGTGACACCCAGAAAATTAATTGACCTTTTTGAGGGCATTGTAGATGGGTCTTGCTAGAGTGGTGGTGTGATTGAGGTTAACAGGTCTTAGCCTCCCAGAGCCAAGGAGGGCCATAAAATATCCTCTTTCTCCTAGATTCTAGATTCACTGTGCACCAACTATGGTAATAGTTTAACTCAGGGGTGAACAGGACTGAGAACTTACTGGCATGTAAAACTTTCAGTACCAAAACAGGGATTGTGTTAGGCCAACCAGGACATTTGGTCACCCTACTGTGTGATGCACTGTCAGAGTTTGGAATACCATGGAGAAGCCCCAATAGGAAAGCAGCATCAGAATAGTTTGGTGCATTTACTTGATCCTGACACAGCACTGCGCCAAATAGGGAATGTGCTTAGGTGGGCCTTGATTTTGCTGACCTCTATTGTTTGAGGCACAGTTATTTTCAATTTAGTTTCCAGTTTGGAAAATGTTTCAACTTTCAGAAATTGACGAGTACTGCAAAGAGCTTCCATGTAGTACTCTGCAAACAATTTAAGTGTTCAGCAAAATTTTGCTTCAGTTCACAAACTCCGCATTGGGCAACAAATGGGTCACCTCCACCACAAAAGTAGCCATCTTCCCCAGATCATAAAACAAAGTTCGTAAACCGAGGTACCATTGTACTCTACTCAGATTTTAAAATGTTTATCATTTTGCCATATTTTCCTTTATTCCTTTCTTTGTCTAGTTTTCTAGACTACTTTAGAGAGCAGACTACATCTTTCAGCTTCTTAACCTTGTAATTAGTATTCCAGTGTCTTAGTTCATTTGTGCTGCCGTAACCGAACACCACAGACTTGGTAAACTGGAGCAAACAAATTTACTTCTCAAAGGCTGCAAAGTCCAAGATCAAAATCTGGCATGTGGCGATGGTTTTGTTGCTGTGTTCTCTTATGGTAGAAAGCAGAAAGGTAAAAGGGGCCAGGAGAGAGAAGAGGAAGCCAAACTCCTGCAATGATACCACTAATTCACTCAGAAAGGCAGGGCTGTTGTCTCGTTGCTTCTCAGGGTCCCATCTCTTAACTTTGTTGCACTGAGGATTAATTTCCAATGTATGAACATTTAAATTTTGGTATCCAGTGTGTATGTATTATGAAAAATATTTACTTACATGATCTTAATTCAGTCCTCTGACTTATCAAATTTAATATGACAATGTTTTGGTTTAATCAGCAGTCCATATTCCAGATAATTCTATTTTCTCAATAATGCCTTTTGTAATAAAATAGAAAGTGAGAAGGAGAAAGCTTTCATTATAGAATCCAGTGCAGAAACCAAGTTGCATTTAGTTTTGTTTTGTTTTGTTTTGTTTTGTTTTTGAGACAGGGTCTCACTTTGTAGTTCAGGCGGCCCTGAGCTCACCCTCAAATTCACATCACAGCAATCCTCCTGCCTCTGCCTCCTGAGTGCTGGGATTACAGGCGTGAGCCACCATGCCCGGCACTGTAGTATATGGTACTGGTTGCTGCTGGGCATGAGTCTCCATACCCATTATTGTATGTGGTTACTAGGGAATTGAACCCAGGCCCTTGCGCTTGCAAGACAGGCACCAGAACCACTGAGCTAACTTCTCGGCCCAACATTTAGTATTTTTGTTTGTTTTTGGTTTTATGTTTTTGTTCTTTTGGTCTCAAGTCTTGTGATACTGACTTTTTGTAGAGAACGTGCCAGTTATTTTATGAACTGGCCCTTCATTGAGACCATCTTTACTTTTTAAATAATAATATCCATCCCACAGCATTAAATAAGATTAAATACTAATCTTAATGGTTAAACACAAGGTGCATGTATTATCCCTGAAACGTGACAAGAGCTCAGTGAAAATGATCATAATGGTAACAGAGAAGAAACAGTAGCCTTCCCAAGACATTTCTCTAAGGGAGAATTTCAGGTTTTGAAAATATATATAAGGAACCAATACAAAGGAAGACAATGTTGTATGCCTGAGGCGTGTTTAATAATTGTTTCACTTTTGTTCACTTAGCAAATATTTGCTAAACACCTAGACTATGTCCAGAAACCTCAGTAAGTTTCTTTTCCCACCTCCAAGCTTATAAGTTTATCTGTAAATTGGGCTTATTAATGTTTTTAAGAACATAAAATAAGAATCTAGATCTTTAAACAGCTTCAAAAAATAGAAAAGTCTATACAAATACAAGTTGTTATTTATGTTCTTGAGAACGATGTTCTGGGACAATGACATTTGGTGTGATTCTTACCGGTCATGTTGCAGCCGAGCAAGTGGCCATAAAATCCTTGATGAGGATGACAGAAAATTGTTTTTGTAAAATAGATTCATATATGTGATTTTTTTTTTACACTGAACTAAAGTTTTGTGTTGTCCTCATTGAACTAAGCCTCATGGAAAAAGGGGGTATGTGAGGGAAATTGGAAAGCATGGCAGAGCAGTTTGACCTACAAGTTTGGAAAGTCAGGGGACAGCTAAAAATGAAGTACTTAGAGTTGATCATCTTGAGCATGAACACTGAATCTGCAATAGAGAGGATAACAGCACTGTACTGAGTAGCTCTTGAACTAGATTCATTAAACGTTATAGATAATACTTTACCAAGAGTCTTATGCTGAACTTTATACCAACCTCTACAAGACCCAACAGATTTTATTTTCCTCAGTAGAATTCAAGGAAACAAATCATGTGGCTCTCTCTCTCTTTCTCTCTATTCCTACCCAGGTTTTAGAATCAGAAAGGCCTGAGTTTAAATTCCAATTTCCCCACTCACTACTTGTATTTTAGAAATATACTATGTTTCTTTTCTCATCTAATATCTACTTTGCAGAATGGCTACAATAAGGAATGCAAAGTGTGGCACAGGTCGGCCTCAAACCCCTGGGTAGTTAATTGTAAGAGTTAGAGATTTTTAGATCTCACCCAAGACCTGAGGGAAGGGCCCTGAAATATTCACTTTAATAAGATTTCCCACTGACTTCGTGCATATTAATATTTGGGAATCACTCACCTAATAGATTAATGTTGTAGTGTATGTGCTTGCTCTGACACTGTCCCACAGAGCCACATCAGAGAATAAGTGAAGTGTTTGTTCCTTCCTCTGTACCTCCTAACTCAGCATACTGCCCCACACCTTACCCTCACACGAGTCCGTACATGCATGTGTGCCTGCAAGCACGTACCTAAATCAGTAAGTGTTTAGAATAGGGTGTACCAGGGAAAAAAAATGCTACTTTTTAAAAATTCTACCCATTAAGAGTTAGGAGCATAACTGTAATACATGATGTGACAATACGACAGGTACCATCTTTACTCTCAAATCTTGCCTACTTGGTAACTAGGGGGGAATGTCCATCAATATATATTTAAGCGTTTATCATTTGTCCAATTCTGATTTCTTGAAAAGACATTTAAAAAGTAAAGAAAGTTGTTGCTCCCATCAAAGAGCTTCATGAAAGAAGACGAAGGAAATTAATATTGATTGAACACGTACTGGGATAAGGACTGTTGCAGCAGGAAATTATCTTTACGAAATGGACTCTGAGTCCACCATCATCAGACCAGTGATCCAGGAGATAAGAAACAGAGTGGCTCACTGACAAAACTGTGATGTTCAAATCACATAATTTTAGTTGATTTCAAATAATGAGAAGAAACAAAAAAATGGGTAGGTCGAGTTAACACCTTTGGGAAAGGGTGTATATGGGTTGGAGAGAAAACAGCACCTGAATCATGGATAGCACAAAGTTTATTGCTCTCCCACATCACCTAGGGAAGATGCGATTACAAAGAGCAGAGTTAAGGGTGAATAAAGAGAGGCCACAAATAAATAGGTGGTACCTGGTGACTGCATTCTTGCTCTATCAGATAAACACAGGGACAAGTATGTCTGGCAACAGCTATAATTTTCCAGTCTTTGATCACTGCTGCTTTTGTCTGTCTCAAATAAGACTTGTGGAGTTAGAGTATGTATCACTAATAGGCAGCTGATTTAAGAAATCTTCAATTATCATGAGTGTTTGACCTGAATTGGTTCTTCTTATGTTCAGCATGTATGTTCTACTTGTATTCCCCCATATAACATGCCTGAAAATTTATTATTTCTCCATTTTCACCTATCTTTTTATTTCTCTTGTTCTTAGTGTAGAATTGAATATTCAATGTGTGTTTTTTTTTTTTTTTTTTTTTGAAATAAAGTCTTACCATGTATATAGGTTCAGCTGTTCTGGGACTCACTATGTGGGCCAGGCTGGCTTCAAATTGTGAGCTTTTTCCTTTAGCTTCCAAAGTGTTGGGATTACAGGCTTCACAGATAGTTTAAATAGAATTTGTGTGTGTGTGTGCGCGCGCTCACACAGTATTGGGATTGAATCCAGGACCTTGTGCATACCAGGCAAGTTCTGTATCATTGAGCTATACCTCTAGCCTAGAAAATTTTTTTTTTTTTTTTTTTTGAGACAGGGTCTTGCTTTGTGGTTCAGGCTGGCCCTGAGCTCAGCCTCAAACTCACATCACAGCAATCCTCCTGCCTCTGCCTCCCGAGTGCTGGGATTACAGGTGTGAGCCATCACCGGCACTGTGGTATGTGGTTCTGATTGCTGCTGGGGTGAGTCGCCATGCCCAGTATTATTATGTGGTTACCGGGGATCGAACCCAGGTCCTTGCACTTGCAAGATAGGCTCCGGAACCACTGAGCTATATCCCCGGCCCGAAAAATTCTTAAATAATAAGACAAATACATATTTTAGGTGGCTTTTACATTTTTTCATTTAATTGTATTTTGATGAGTTAAAGGGCGAATATACACTAAATCGTTTGAGAATAGTAAAAAATAAAATAAAATAAACAGCACATTGTCAGTCAATGCTTGGTGTATGGGAAGCCATGCTCTAGAGGGATTCCAACAAGGCCAATGGGGCTTATTCAGTGAAGGACTTGTGAAGTTGTTTCTCTACCAGCTTGAGGAAAGTGAAGGATTCCACTTGAAATAAAGTGGAGGTATGGATATTACTAGAAGAACAAAGTAAGAAAACCAAGGAAAATCTGAAAGTCCTTGATGGGACCAAGGGGTTCATGTTTGGCTATAGGAAGAGGTTCAGTAGAATACTCAAGAGATGCTGAATTTAATCTAGGCATCGTGGTTCATACCTATACTCTCAGAACTCTGGCGTGCTGAAACAAGACGATGGCCAGCCTGGGAAGATTAGTGACTTAGTAAGACTCTGTCTCAAAATTTTAAAAACCAGACCTGGTGAGGTAGCTTAGTTTGAAGGCTCTAGGTTTGATCCCCAAACCATGAAAGAAACAAGCAAACAAAGCTGCTGAACTTTATTCATACTTGGGAAGATGCAAATGAAAACCACAGGACAGCGTCTTACAAACATCAGATTGGTAAAACTGAAACGGCAGATAAGAATGAGGGTTAACAGAAAAAAGTATAAAAACAACAAAGACATTTATATGTGGTTTGAAGATTTACAAATATTTACAAACCATTTATATATGATTTGAAGATAGACATTTATGTATGATTTTCAAAAAGTAAAGTGAACACATACAAGTCTATGACCTTGTAAATTCCATCTCTAGGAATATACCCTGGAAAACTTTCATATACAGCAGGAGACAATAATAAATGCTCATAAGCACCTTGTACCTCAGAACAAAATGCTGAAAACAACTAACTTACCACCAATAAAAATATAATTAGGCTAAGGCATATTCATATACCAGAATGTTATAAAACAGTGGACATGAATGAATTACAACTGTGAGCATCAACATAAGTGTCTGTACTTTTTGCCCACAATCATGGCTGAAAGGGGTATTTTCTACCTAGGGCATTTCTAGGAAGCTAAATGTGGTAGACTCACAGTATGACTTTTTAGCTTTCCCGCAAAAGTGGGTTATTTCACTATCAGTCAGTTTCACTAGTCAAAGCGAATATCTTGGCCAGGGCTGACATCCACACGATGGGGAAGTATAGCCCTAAACAGAGAGCAGCAGTAAATACTTCGATCAGTGATATAATCTGCCACCAGACACAGGACTCAATACTTTACTCATGGGAGTACACCTTCAAAGATATGTGAAGACAGGTCACTTAGAAGCCAGATGTCAATGCTTTTTTAATTGCTGCAGTATTTAAGATGGTATGATATTGGCAAAAAGATACAAACATCGTTTCAAAGAGCAACTTATTCCTCTTTTCTAACTGTAGCTTACTAGTGGCGATTCAGTCTCCCCCTGCTCCAGTCTGTGGCACTGTCTTTACCTGCATAAGATCAGCTTCAGTAGGGTGACTCTGCCTAACCATGATGTATTGCACATTTAAAAATAGCTAAGTGGGCCAGGGACTTGGCTTAGTGGTGCAGCACTTTCCTGGCAAGCACAAGATCCTGCGTTCAATCCCTCGTACCAAAACAACAACACAAGACAAAACAAAACAACCTAGGATAGAGTGTTTCAAATGTTCTTATGCAAATAAGTGATAAATGTATGAGGAAATACTCTGATTTTATTATTATACATTGTATACCTGTGTCATATTGTACCTCATAAATATGCATAATTATTATGTATCAAAGCTTAAAAAAGACAGTTCAGTAACAGGACAAGTCACTGAAAGCAGCATCGAGTATCAGCCCAATTATCTATCATTCTAATTAGACAAAACTAAGCAATGTCTAAAGATGCATTTTTTAATAAAACCCCATGAACCATACAAGCTAGTTATCAACATAAAATCTAAGAAAGTGGATACCTAAGAATTTAAGAAAGAGTCTCCAGGGAACTTGTAAGGTAGCAGTAATGTTCTGTGTCTGAAGCTGGGTGGTAGTTCTATATGAATATGCCTTTTATTATTATTTAATTTTCATGTATACATTTTAAACCCATGCATCTATGAAGTATTTTGCAATAAATTATGTTTAAAGGATGTAACTATATGTATGTCTATGAAGATAAAAAAATTTTATATAGAATTACTGCATTAGTATGTAGGAATTACAAAACCTAAAATCAGATATTTTAAAAGGATGGAATAGAATGAAATGTCCTTTTGTTCTTAGTTCCCAAATGAACCCCCAAACCACTCTTCCTCCAAATTCTATTGAGTTGTAGATGTTTGCCTTCATTTTCTGAATACTTAGATTTTCATATCTTGCTAAGCATGATGACTTCATGCTATTATTAGCTAATATCTCAAGGCTAATATACACTCAGGGTGATGAGCATGGCTAATGATCATG
This sequence comes from Petromus typicus, assembly GCA_004026965.1. Classification (NCBI taxonomy): domain Eukaryota; kingdom Metazoa; phylum Chordata; class Mammalia; order Rodentia; family Petromuridae; genus Petromus; species Petromus typicus. Next base: position 97,608 of record PVIR01001890.1, on the reverse strand, counting down.
GGCGTGTATTAATTTTTCAGATGGTCTTCTTTAATTAGTTCAATTTTTATAACTTGTTAGATAGGATTATCACTATTGTTCCTTTACAATATTGCCCATAAAGATTGAGTTGTAAGCATAGGAGGAGTATCAGCTCTCCCATTCATTTGTATCAGTTTTGGTATTTTCGTTTATCTAGGGTTTCTTTATAGAATTCTCTCAAGGCCCTTATCACTGTTTTGAGAGTTGATTTAAACTTAATGTAATTTGTAATCTTCTCAACTAGGTTCATAAAATATGTATTTGTTTCTATTATTTACTGTTGTATATCCACCCTAAAATATAAAAACCTAAAATAATCATTCATCATCATCATTAGTGAATATTAAAATTTTATGGGTCAGGAATTTTAACATTATCACTGCTCCATGTTTGGATTCTCCACTGAGCTATCTTTCTCTGGATGGCCTCTCCTTGGGCCCGCCTGGGATCCCTCACAACATGGCTGCTCCAAGCTTCGAGAAGGGGCAGTTCAGAAGCTGTTAGTCTTCTTGTAGGCTTACCTCATAACTGGCAGAGTAGCATGTCTACTGTTCTCATTTGAGCCAGTATGTTTGTCATTAAGACTAGCTGAGACTCAAGTAGGTAGGAAATTATACTCTCTACCTCTCAGGACTAGAAGTAAATTTGCTGCTATATTGAATCTGCTCAACAGGAGAGATCAAAAGCCCTTCCCCAACATGCAATTCCATATCTTCCCCAGAAGTAGGATACAAAGAGTTCATACATTAACCCAGTAAAGCAACCAATGCCAATCAGTTTCTAAATAGTCACATTTATTTCCTTTCTCTTTTTTGATAAAAACAAATATAGTCAGAATCTCCTGCATCCCTGTGGGACACTCACTCTTTTCTAAGTGAAGAGAGGAATCCATAATGGAGGCTAGAAAGAGACAATGATCACACTGAACTAAAAAAAAAAAAGTGAATTGCTAATTTGCTGTGGTTCCAAAACCCGGGCAGCTGGGTTGCAGAAATTTGAACATTTGAGGTAAATGTTCTCAAATGGCTTCCAAATGCCAGTCTCTTGTTTTCAACACACGGTGGCCTGGCTGAGAGTGCTGGACCGGCTGCTAGGTGCAGCTTTAGCAGTCCTGCTGCACGCTCTGACAGGTGGATTGGTTACTTTCATGGAGCCAGAGGCCCTATAGCTGCTAATAGTAATTATACTTGTCAGCAATGCATCCCCCTCAGGAAACTCCTGCTGCTTCATTAGGGCTAATTGCCAACAGGCAGTGCAATTTCCTAGAAGAGGAGGGGACATAAACCCGCAGGGAGTTGACAGAACAGCTGTGTGAGCTCCAGAAAGCCAGATGTGGCCATGTGCCATTAAAGTATAGCTGAGGGCTGCTGAATTCATTCAACCCAATCCGAGCAACAGAGGAAAATGAAGAATTTGGTGAGGTAGACTATACCTCTCTCCATGATTACTCCCTACCAGCTTTTTGAAAAATGTGAATTCCATTTGCTGGACTTCCAATTAAAAAAAAAAAAAAAAAAAAGCAAACAAGCAGAAAATACTGTACTCTAAAAATACATTTTTTAACTTATACAGGACTCAGAGTTTAAAGAATTTCCCTAAAGCTAACTACAGTCTTTTATCCATTTAGCAAATATATAAGTACCTACTATTTATCTGTAAGCTATACCTGTACTTTGTGTACAAGGCACGGTGCTCTGTCACGATGCTCTGTCTCATTCTCTCAGATGATATATGATATATGGAGTCTTTAGTCTATGGCTAGTGTTGCTGTAATAAAGTATAGTACCATAGACTGGGTATATTATACACAACAGAAATCTATTTTTCACAGGTTGGAAACCTGAGATAAAGATGCTGGAGGGCCCCACCCTTATTGCTTCATCTAGTAATAATTACTTCTCAGCCCCCACCTCCTAGTGTTATGTTGGGAGATAGACCTTTAATCTATGCATTTGGAGTGAATATGGGTATTTAGTCCATAGCATTCACTTCTGGATCCCCAAAGTTAATATCTTCTCCCCTGAAAAATGCATCCATTCAGCCCACAATCTTCCATGTTAATTAACAAAACAAAACCAAAAAACTAAACATTTGCAGTGTTGACTTGGGATGAAGTATGTTTCTTACTTACAGGTAACCTGACTTTTATATTCCCTTTTTCAGATTTTTAAAAAGTGAAAAGTAATGAAAGTAGAAATTAAAAGCATCTTGATTGGGGTAGAAGTTCCAGTATAGTAGAGGTGAGAAATGTATTGCATAGATCAGTTAAATAAACAGAGAAGCCCACTTTCCCAACTTTTGATGTAAATGTTGTCATTCTCCTTACAGTATATAGACTTCTTTCTATAGTCTCCACTGTGACTGGATTCTGGGGTTCTGTAGACTCCAAGTCCTTGGTGTTCTGAACACACAACTGAACAAGATGCCTAAAAAAGGTAGTGAGCTCTTTCGATTCCTTAAAAATAGGAAAAGAAGTGTGTTGTGCAACATGAGAGTGGCCGTGAGGATAGTGGCAGAAGTCTTTTGTATCACTCATTATTGAGGGTGATGTTAGATCTAGGCCATTCTCACAAAAACCTGCTTGATCTGGGTCCAGAAGAACTGAAGATAGGACTTCAGATTGGCCCCATGTGCAAATCCTGGAAACTGTTCCAGTCCTCTGTCCAACATTTCTGTGACTGACAGATAGATCATGCCTACTTGCACGGCTGCTTGGCTCTATCCTAATATTCTGCCTCTTTGCCTCTTCAGTATAGCCACTGTCTTTTGAGATAGATAAGTGAAATGAATTGGGCAAGCTCCAGGTTAGTAGAGCAAGGAAACACCTTCATGGTAGTGTGTGGAGAGAAAAGCAGATATTTCTTGGCAACAGTACAATTTAGCCAGATCCTTTTGTAACTTTGTGAACTATAGATAATGATGATGGATCTCAGTGGTAACAAGAAGGATTTGTTTTCATAGTTTATTCAATTCATGAGATTATTGTGAGGCTTAAATAAGTTAATAGAATTAGCTAAACAAACTCATGTAACATGTTAGACTTGAAACAAAAAATATTAGATATTATTTATTTCTCCCTAATAGGCCACCAGTATATCTAGCTAATATTTCCTTTATGACACCTGTAACGTGTCAATTTAGAGGCTATAAATCTTAATGTAGTCCACATCTCTCTGGGCCACAGCTTTTGTACCAAGAAAGGGCAATAGCACTCTAGCCAATTTTTTACTCTACCTAGGCTTTCATTCACGTGCTCAGCTATTGTCCCTAAAGCATCTTTTGTCAGAAAATATCTCTATCCCAGACCTGGGCAAATTGAGATTTTTTAAAACTGTACTTAACCACAGCTCTAACACTCAAAAGTTACTCAAGCCATTTCCCCCTTTTTGAACTTCAGTAGTAGAGTGTTGGGGATATTACCTAATTGTGCTTAGCAGAACCAGAAGCCTTCAACTGGACCAGTCAGATTGGCCTATTCCACACACTGATTTTTTTTTTCCTTTTTCTTTGTGTACTTTTTAAAATAAGTATATATTTGTAGTACATGCAGTTTATGAGTATCTTGGGGCGGGTGCACATTGTAAAATACAGCATTTGGTTTTCTTTTTGTAATCCTTTTCTCCCCTCCCCCACCCTCCATCCTCCTCTAATTCCCCTTCTCCCTTTTCATTCTTGTTGATATTAACTTCATTCCATATTTATGACATAAAATGTCCATGTTCATAAGCTCATTAGGTTCCTGTACATGGCATATCTTTCTTCCAGTAATTTCTCCTTCCCCTCCTCCTGTTCTTCAGTCCTCGGTCCCTTGGGACACTTTCCCATTTGCAATAGATCCATCCGGCTGTCTGTCTCCTTCTATCCATGCTTTCTTAGTCTCTTTGTCTTAGTTTTTAAAAAATTATTTACTTATTTTCTAGTGTTTTGAGGTAAGGTACCACTATGTATTTCAGGCTAGACTCGAACTCACAAAATAGCGCAGACTGGCCTAGGGTCAAAGTGATCCTTATGTGCTGGGATTCTGGGTTTGCCACCTTGCCTGACTTCTTTATTTATTTGTGCATGCAGGGCTGGGAGTAGAACGCAGGGTCTTGCAAATGCTAAATGTGTTATTTCACTGAGATGTAGCCTTAGCCCTGGTTTATTTTTTTAAGGGCTAAATTACACTGTTGACATTTCTCAGTATCTAAAATTTCTTGCCCCATTTTCTGTTTCTTGCAATTGATTCCAATTTCTTTGAACAGGAACAGTGACCACCCACATCACTGTTGCTTGCATCACTAGATGCATGTAATGCAAATGAATGTCGAAATAGCTATTAAATACCCAGCCAACCCCGAAAATAGGACCTCTTAGGGAAGTATTCTGTGAATCCCCGCATGTAAATCTCTCCCTTCTCTATGATTCTTGGAATTCTACTGACCATATTTGCAATATAGGAAAACTATTTGCCTGAATATTGTGCTGACTTTCTTCCTGGGATGAGAACTAACTTATTTAACAACTTTATTGGTAGTTTACATACTATAAAATTCACCTATTAAATTATACTAATTCATTAGTACAGCAGTCATCATTTCAGGACATTTTAATCACAACGAAAGGAAGCTTTGTACCCGTTCTCTCCAACTTGCCCCTCATTTTCTCATCTGCCCAGCCTCTGGCAACCCCTAATCCTCTGACTATCTCTGTGGGTTTGCCTATGGTGGCCATTTCTTTCAACAGAGTCACACACTCACCAGCTTTTATGGATTAGCTTCTTTCATTTAGCATAATAATTTCAAGATCCATTGATTTGGTAGAACGTAGAGCTGCAAAGGGTGCAGGATTGTAATCCCAGAACTCTAGGAGGCTAAAGCAGGAGCAGGACAAGTTTAAGCCCAGCCTCAGCACTTTAGTGATTTAGCAAGTTCCTATATCAAAGTGAAAAAAAAAATACTTAGGGCTGTGTCTCCATACAGAAACCCTGGTTCAATCCCCAGCTCAAAAAAAGAAAAAATAAGACTGTATAATGAATGTATCAGAACTTCACCCACTTCCTCAAGATGACTAATCATCCATGGATGGGAAACGAATGTATCTCTCCACTAGTTTGTTGATGAATATTTGAGTGGTTTCTGCCTTTTAGATACTATAAAGATTACTGTGGGAACATTTGTCAATAAGCTTTCTTTGAACAGTTATTTTCAGACCTTTTAGACATATACTATATTTAGGGAGAAAATTGCTGTGTCATATGGTAGTCCTATATTTGGTTTTTTGAGGAACTGCAAAAGTGTTTTGCCATGATGGCTAAATCATTTTACATTCCCACCAGGAACATAGCATTGTAATTCATACACTGAGTCTTGAGACCTGTTTTTTCTTCAATTCTCCTTTCAACTTTTGTGGGAAAAAAATGTGTGCATATCCATGAAATTCTCTCTCCTTTACTTTTTCTCATCTCCTAGGTATCTCTTAGGAGATTACATTCCTCTAATTCACCATCCTGTGTTTATTGAAAACTAGTCATAGAAAATGTGTAAATGAGAAGTAATATCGAATAAGGAAGTTGGAAAATGCTCGTGTAGGAACCACGGACACTGCCTCTCCTGTCTCCTTAATATGTGTTCCTCCAAGTGCAAATGTTGAGATAGGTGCACTGGAATTCACCAGGTAGCCCAGGCTGGCCTCGAACTCATGGCTATCCTGCCTCAGCCTGGGACTATAGGCATGGCCTACCATGCCTGCCTCCACTTGCTCTTTTATCCCTTACTTGAGTGTGGTCTCCAGGAACCATAAATTGTGGGCTGTGGTTTAATATGAGTTTCTCAAGTTCCTGATCTTGGAGAAGAGCTTGGTCAGAAGTGAGAGGAGAATACTGTCCTTAAAGCTGCAGCCAAGACAGGAAGCGTTACATGGACTATGGTATTGTTTTTTAAATGCTCCTTTTCATATACTATGGAATTTTTACAAATTACTTTTGCTGGGGAGAAAGGAGAAAGGGATTTCTGTGTCTGCATAGCAAACATACACCAATAAACATTATTTTTACTGAAGTATAACTTGTATGCCATTAAAGACACAGATTCTGAGAAAGTATATTGATGAATTTTGGATGCTCCCCCCCCCAAAAAAAAATCCTACTTCGTATGTGGAATATCTCTGTTATCCCAGAAATTCACTTGTGCTCATGTGTTCAGTCCCTGCCTGCACCTCCTGCTACATGACTCCACTCAAGTGTTGTCCACATTTATATCACCACACCTTAGAGTAGCCCATTTTAGAACTTCATATAAATGAATTGATCCAATATAGACTCTCAAAACTCACCTATAATTTTGCACAATCAATAACGTGTTCCTCTTTTGTTGCTGAGAAGTTTTCTGTTGCGCGAAAACATGGAAAGCTGTAAATTATTTTATGGATGGAGATTTCAGGCATTGCCAGTTTGGGATTATGATGAAGAATGCTCATGAATGTTCTTCTATATCTTATGGATAGTAAGTTCTTGCATTGTGGAAGTCTCTCAGTGTGTGCAGTTGTCTCTGTCTTTCCTTCATAAATCTTGCCCAAATGTGGAGAGAGGAAAGCAGAGCAAGAAGTCCTGTGTTTCCTGAAATGCCCACCACATGCCCCAACCCAGCAGGAAATTGTGTTACAGGGAACATATCTATTACATGTGTTTAATGTTGTTGTGTAAGTAATCATGAGCCCTTTTATTTAAAAAATGCTGCCCTTTATTATTAAAAGTATGAGCAATAGATATCCATAACTCCTGCTATATCTTTAACAGACACTTTGGGGATGCAAGATTTTCAGTCTCTGCTTTTCTTTAAATGTGAATTTCCTATGAGTGTGTATCATTATATTACCAGAGAAGCAATGAAGATCTTTCCAATCTTTTTTTTGAGACAGGTTCTCACTTTGTGGTTCAGGCTGGCCCTGAGCTCAGCCTCCAACTCACATCACAGCAATCCTCCTGCCTCTGCCTCCCGAGTGCTGGGATTACAGGCATGAGCCACCATGCCCGGAACTGTGGTTTGTGTTACTGATTGCTGCTGGGTGTGTGTCTCCACACCCAGTATTGTATGTGGTTACCGGGAAATTGAACTTCGGCCCTTGCACTTACAAGACAGGTGCCAGAACCACTGAGCTAACTCCCCGGCCCAATCTTTCCAATCTTTAAGAATATACCTCCTCCTCTTAAAGTCACTGTCATGACAGACTACAATGATTCAAAAAAATGTGTCTACAGACATAGGTATATATGTATATAACATGAATTTATGCAAAATACTGATATAAATTTCAATATAATTTGATATAAGTATATATTTATAAATAGATATAAATAAATATTACTGATATAAATAAATATAACTGATACAAATACAACTGATATCAATTTACAGAAAAAGTCTTGAGTTCAAGGCTGAGAATAAACCATCAAATCAAGGCAAAATGACTCTGCCCCATAAGAAATAGCTAAGATACACCCAAAAAAGTTACGCACAAAAGGGAAACTTCAAATTTTAATATTTTTAAATGTAAGGATCAAACATTTCTTTTATTTGTCTGATGAAATTTGGAGACTCTGAGGTGCAGATCATTGAAGATTTGAGAGGCTTCGGTGTAGACATTTGGCCCCTGGGGGCTGTGTGAGCCTAGACTGGCTTCTTAGGTGGTCAGTGAGCCTTGGCGTGTTGGTGAGCTTTGGGCCTCGGGTGTGTCCATCGTGACTGCCTGTCGCTTTCCTGACCCTCGCGCCTCACTGCTGCAGTCTCCTCTCCTTGACTCCTCCACTGAACTCTCTAGTTCTCATGCCCTGAGCACTGACCCCTCTGACTTTCAAGTTTATAACTTAGCAACCCCCTGAGAGATAGTTAAAGTTCATCCCTCTCTCTGCAAGTAGCAGTCCATTCAGCGACAGCCTTGCAGAGGGCCCCCCCCACGCCCGCCTCAGTGGCCTACTCTGAAATGCTAGCTTGAATGGGGGGAGTTCAAGGCCCAGTAGGAAGGGAGATTTTATGGAAGAGCTATTTAAAGGCCAAGCAGAGCTTCCAGCGACAGCATGCAGACAACCACCCCCTCTGCTTACGGCTTGTCTTGCCTCTACTATTTACCCACAAGGATGGAGATTCCAAAGCAGAAAATCATGAGCAGCAATTTTTTAGCTGCTGCTGGCACACAGCCGAGCACTGACTTGGTTCTCACTATGGAGCCAGGATGTGTCATGCTTGGAAAAGCTATTGCAGCAGCAGGGTGATCTCATTAAAATCATAAAATAAACTAAAGCAATCAACACTGCATCCTTGGAAAGCTGGAATGAGGCAGGAGCTCAGAAATTGCTAGTAGGCAAAGAGTTGCCTTTTCTCACAGAGGAAGAAAGATTTTGGCTGCCATTCTCGCATTTGGGTGTCTGAATGCTCTGTACTTGCCTAATAACATACCTTACTTCCTTGGCATTGACGTGCCCAAGCTAATCAGCCTTGATACATTAAAAACTCAGCATCTCCCAGCAGTTTTTATCTTTGCTATATACCCAACAGAGATACGTATGCCTGTTTATGAAGACATGTAAGAATTTTCATAGCTGTGAAATTCATAAGCGGCCCAAACTGGAAACCACACAACCATCAGTGGTAGAACAGATAAATAACAGAGCAATGAGAGTTAATGATCTTTGACTTTGTACACAATATGGTTCGATCTCACTT
>PVIR01001890.1:57003-88788 GCA_004026965.1 Petromus typicus | reverse complement strand
ATGTCTGCAGTACATAATGATGGTATTCTTTGTGGGGAAAATTGGTGCATGTATATAATGTCTTCATTCTTTTTTTCATCACTCCCCTATCTCTTGATCCCCTTCCTTTTTGCAAAATATTGAGGAGAAGGATATGTTCTGCTTCTTCGAGTGCTAGTTTCAAGCAGATAGTCAATTTTTGGAATCTCACTGAGGTAGACACTTATATATACTTTTTGTATATGTAATATAATTAATAAAATAACTTCTTAAAGTTTAAAACATCAGCATCAGAGATGGCCAGTAAATACTTGAACAAATTTCAACAGAGACCTGCAAATTAAAACAACACTGAGATTCTGTCTGACCTCAGAATAGTCATCACCAAGAAATTGAATAATAACAAATACTGGCAAAAAAGAAACCCTTCTACACTGCTGGTGGGATTGTAAACCAGTACAAGCACTGTGGAAATCAGTGTGGAGTTTCCTCAAAACTAAAAGTAGAAATTCCATTTGTTCCCCCAATTTCCCTTCTACGTGTCTTCCCAAAAGAGTTAACAACAGTGATACTTGCATCTCCATGTTTATAGAGCACACTTCAGAATGGCTAGACCTTGGAAATGGCATATATACCCATCAACAGATGGATCGATGAAGAAATATGATGTATATGTGTGCACCATAGAGTACTAATCATCCTTAAACAAGGATAACTGAGGCATTTATAGAAAAAAAGATGCACCTTGAGACCATAATGTTAAGAGAAATATGTCAAACAGTGATTCCTCTTATATGAGAAACCTAAATTATAAATAAAGAGCAAAATAAGGGATAGATAATAGGAAGTAGAGAGTAGATCTTTTTCAAATAGGAAAGAAATCAAGAAGTAGAGAACGGAGGGAGGGAAAAGGAAATAGGATGCAAATAGGAATTAAAATGTGCTATGTACTTGGACCAACTCCACACATTATATACTGCAAACATGTCCTAATAAAAATATTTGCAGCATCACACTTTAATGGATGCCTAATAACTATAAATCGAAGTGGAGGAAATCAAGAATAAATTAAATCTAGGTGAATGTATGTTACAAAGGTGTTTTGTGACTTGTATCTCTTGCAGGAAGAACTTGGAAATAGCAAAGAGTCTCATTTGTGTTACGTTTCAGTATGTCTCCTCTTAGAGGAAGCAGACACAACAAAGCAAAAAAGCAGACAAACAGAAACCCCCACTCCGGTCTGATAGTCTTTTTTTAAAGTTGAGTTTGTTGCTATATTTGAAGTATAAATTATGATCACATTCGTCATTGAGAACTTGCACCTGTACTTGAAATATCTTTCTCCTTATATTTCCCATCCCCCCGCCCTCCCTCTTGAACTTCCACACCCCCCCATATACATAAGCTTTGTTTCCATTTTTTCCTTTTTCCTTTCAGATTTTTTCTTTTCTCTCTCTGTACCCCCTTCCCCTTTGAAGATTTTCTTCCTATTTCAGAATAATTATTCTAAGTTTTGTGCCTCATTTACACTTTCATTTTCTCACCTCTGTATACTGTTTATTCCACTGATGAATATGGCCATAATGTACATCGCTTTAAGTATAAGGGTCTCTAATTTATCATTCCTTATGGTTGGCTAAAACTCCATTTTATTTTTTTAAAAAACCTACATCTTCTTTATCCAGTCTCCAGTTGATGGGTGTTTGTGCTGTTTCCAAGATTTAGCTGTTACAAACTATAAGAAGGTCATGTGTCAAAATAAGAAGTAGCCGATCCATTGTGTTTCTTACCTCTACTGAGTTATAAAAAGTACTGTTATGGTCTATTCTGAGAGCACTGAAAGTTGCAAAGCAGTCTCCCTCCTTCCTCCCCCTCTCTTTTTCATTCCTTGTCATGATGATTGTGGCACTTATGTGAAGCAGGCCAATGTGTGTAAGGCCTGTGCAGAGGACCCCTAGAGCTAAGAACCAACACCCAAGGCCAAGGATGTAGCTCACTGGTGCCACCACCTGCCTGGTAAGCACAAGGTTCTGAGTTTAATCCCCAGTTACACACAAATAGACACACACACACACACACACACACACACACACACACACACACACACACACACACACACACACACACCAAACCAAAACACCCAGAGCAAGTACAGGTAGGTGTGCAAGTACAGGTAGGAGAAGCAGCCTAGTGCTGCCTTCAAATGAGAGTGCAGGGCCAGGTACCAGAGGCCGCCAAAAAAGGCCAGCCGAAGAGGAAGAGAGGAACTAGGAGACAGGAAATTTGAAAGGAAATACCATTGAGAAACCTGGAACCAACTAGACTCTCTGGTTAGGTAGGCACAGGACACTCGGACATCTGGACATCCAACATTTGGTCCACACAGATCCCAGAGAAAATCCTCAAGTAGAAAGACAACAGAGGAGTAGATTCCGAGAGCTGTCAGTGTCTCTCTGGGACACTTGCACTGTACCATATATGTGGATGGGGAAAATTTTCTGGGAAACTTGTGAATAGGATAATGAGAATATATGGCGTTCACTGTCCTCCAAAGAATGAAGAATTCTTTGGGAATAATCAGGTCACTTAGTAATCCACAGATCTTGACATTGCAGGTTTGTTTCTCCTATTGTATTAAATACCATACTTTAAGATATCACAAGTTCTTTAGGAATTTTGTGAAAATTGAGATTACTGCACTTTGGATGTCTATTCTTTCCAAAAGTCATATTGAAGCTGGATATAGTAGAGCATCCCAGCATTAGGGAGGCTGAGGCAGGAGGATTGTGAGACCCAGGGCAGCATGGGTAACTTAGTGACTTCAAGGCCTGCCTGAGCTCTGTAGAGAGACTGTTTCAAAAGTCAAAACAAAAAAAGCCATGCTGAAATTTCATCGTTATTGTGACAGCACTAAGAGGTGGAACATGTAGAGAAGTGATTGGGTGCTGAGCGCTTGCTCTTGTACATGAAATTCATGCCATTGTGAAAGGGTGGGTTTAGCCCCTTCATCTCTTTCTCACGTTTTGTGCTTTATAATGTGGCAGGAAGGCCCTCACCAGAGGCCGGCAGCCAGCCTCCAGAGCCATGAGCCAGAGAATTCTGGTTCACTGTGAATTACCTGGTCTGTGGTCTTATATAATAACACGAGACCTGCTAATCACAGATTCTGATTCGTAGATCAGGGCTGGACTTGATATTCTGCATTTCTAGTGATGCTAATACTTCTGGTCCTCACACCACACTGAGTTGCAGGATCCTGACACAGAGTTGTTCATGGTCATTGGAGTCTGATAGAATCCTTTATTATCCTTTACACATTTTATTTGAATGTACACTAAGAGTCTCTGGGAGGACAGAGGCTCTCCTAGCCATGACAGCGGAGGGTGAGCACTGACTGATGCAAGGGAGAGGTGGGAGAAAGACCCTTTCATGTATACTAGTTATACTTTGTAAATGAACCGTAGGAAAGCACACTCATTCCCCAGAAGTTAGGTTTAAAACAGGAATTGTAAGACACCCGGGGATTCATTTATTATGTCTGGTTTGTTTTCAGGGAGTAAAGCAGACACTGGTATAATGTGCCTTGACATTTTAATTCATTGCTTAACTTGATAAGCAAAGCCAACCCCATTGTATGGAGACTTAATTGGTATCCAGGAAGCACCAGGCTTGATCACAAGGGTCCCTCATCTTGTCCTGCAGGTGCTGATAATGAATACTGCCACTGAGATCTGTGGACGTTCCAGTGACTAATAACTGATGGAAGGCTGCATATTTCAATGCAACCATGTATCTAAGATATAATTTGTCAACAAGATAAAGAAGCCCATTAAGGTTACAGCTTCTTCCAAGTAATGGCTTTTCCCGCATTAAGCACAATCAAAGCAAAGCCATTAAGATCAGAAGAGGGCTAACAAATACGTGACTCTAAAGTCTGATGGGAAAATGTGAGTTTCAGAGAAGAAAAAGGAATCCATTCTTTAATTGAACAACAAATTTCCTAGTATATTCTCAGGCAATGGTTTCTTGATATTGTGATTCATTCATAAGCAGAACCTTGATTAAATTAAAAGATTACATATGTTGGAAAGTGTCTTAGTTACTTTCTCACTGCTAGGCAAAGTACCTAGTACCCAAAGTTAAGGTTTGTGGTGGCTTCAGTCCATGGTCGGGTGGTTCCAATGCTAGGCAGCATGAGACAGGGTCACGGGAGAGGGAAAACAGTCTGTGAAATGATAGACAGCAGGTAATAAGCCTTCTTTCCTTTTTTATTCCGTTCCAGCTACAAGCCTACTGTTTGGTGCCACCCACATCCAAGGTGAGTCTTCAGTAAGTCCATCATCGACACTCAGAACTATGCTAAACCAGTCAGTGGACTAATTCACTATTACACACCCATGATCTCATCATACTTGCATGATCCAGCTACTCACAATAGCTTCACATGTAAGCATGTGAGATTGGGGGAGGTGGAATCTAGATATAAGTCATAATCAGTATATAGCCACAGAATACAAAGAATAGTACACACATCATATATAGATTCATAGAATTTCTCAAAGTAAATATACCCAAGTGAAAGACTCAAGAAATAGAATATTCCTAGCAACCCAAAAATATCCCTGGTGTTTCATTCTAATTACTAACCCCTACCCCATAGCAGTATCTACTTTGACTTCTAAGAGCACAAATTCATTGTGTCTCACTTTTGCATTACACCATGAAATCACACACTATTGTACTTGAATGCTTTTAATTAGCACCTCATGCACCCCTTTTCTAATCAGTAAATTGTACATCATTGTCTCTGTGCTTAGAAAGGGGTGGCCATGAGTGCCTGGCTGATTAAGTCATTGATCAAAGTACATCTCCAAACCACTATGTTTTTTTAAGAGTTGCATGAAAACATTGCCACCACCACCACCCAAATTATAATACTTTTCTATTAAAAGACACATCCTAGGACACTGTCTTTATCTCCGTTCTCTTTCCTAGTCATCAGTTTTAAATTACCAAGTGACCCAGAGGCACTGCAGATTCCAGGTCTGCAATTCTCTTACGAGTCAAAAGAAAAAGTAGAGAGAATAAATCTTCAGCCTGTCAGCAAACTGAAACAACAATATACCTGTTCACTTTCTTAGGAAGAAATCCCACTCTTCTTGTACTCTGGGGAGAGCAGAAAATACAGCACCTGAAATTAGATTATCTTCTATGCTGGTGTAAGTTGGGGCAAGACCAGCGGCAACTTCATTTTGGATTTAGCCAATGACTAAATGGGGTGTCTGACTGATGCCTTTTGGGTGAGGAGACTCTAGATGGGAAAGGTAGATAAAATGGCACAAAGAAGGCTTCAGAAGGAATCCTATAAAGAAAACTGATGATATGTTTGACAGAACTAAGATTTGGAAACCTAGTTATGTGGAATGGTTGTCAGGAATCAGTGCTACTTATGACCATATGGAGGAGTGTTGGATACCAAAAGGAGAGCAGAATCTTTACTTTCCCACTTTTTACCCCTCAGAAAATTTCTCTGGCTGAAGTCTACCTTACTCCATGTCAAAATCAGTAAGACTGAAGTGATAATAACAGCTATGGGAAGCATGTGAAGAACAAGAGCCCATTTTATCTTACCAGAGGAAATGGAAGCTTCATTCTTAATCTAGAATAAAACTGCCATGGCTCTGAAGTAAAAGAATCTAATACTAAATGTTAACCTGATGTAAAATCTTTTATCACACCCATATGTACATTATAGAACCTGACATACCAAGTAAGTAACATATACTGTCTTATTTCAGGTCATTTCAAGCTACTAATGGCATCATGGGACCATAAAAGCAAGGCATGCCAAGGAAGTACTGAGTCAACGGATGTTCATCTCCTTTGTACTGGGCATCAACTGAGGGGTATTCTGTTTCCTTAAGGAGCTTCCTGTCAAGGTATGAGACAAGCATTACCTTGCAGTTGGTCAGAAAAGGAGAATCTTGAGCCTCATCCTGTTAGGCCATTATTGACTGTCAATGCGATTGGCTTGTAAGTAGCCTAGGCGATCAGAACACCCTCTTGGGTGTGCCTAGGTGGGTCATGGAGGTTTGACCTCAGAGACTATGCCAGGCCCCTCACCCTCTCCTCTCTAGCACTGTTCTGCTCTACTTCCCAGCTGCCATCAACTGAATAGCTTTGCTCTGCCACATACTCCTACTATGTTGTTTCTGCCTTGCAGCCAGCTGACTACATAGACTCAAGGAAGTGAAACTATGAGATGGAGTCAGCTACTTTGAGTTGTACGTGTTGGGTATTTCTTCCTAGCAATGGGAGAGCTAAGTAATCCTTACCCTATTCCCGAACAGAACCTGTGCCAGAACAAGATCATGATGTGTATTTACATGGAGAAGTCAAGAAAGCTTTGAACTGAGATGACCTTCTAGCTCAATTTTTCTCAGCCCTGGCTACTTATTAGAATATTAGAGGCAAGTGGGAAAAAAAGCCCATTTCCAGAGGAGGAATAAATCACACAATGACCTTGTATAAGATTTCAGCTTGACTAGAAGAATAAATTGTAGTAATCTACTGCACTGTGTGATGAGCACAATTCATAGAAAGGTACCTAGTATTTCTAAATTTCTAAAAAGAATAGATTTTTAATGTTCTCACCACAAAAGTCATGTAAAGGTGGTAAGGTGGTGGATGTGTTAGTTTGAATCTTTCTACACTGTCTATACAGATTGTTATAGCCTATAAATATTTGGAATTACTGTTTTAAAAATTCTAACTAATACCAAAAACAAAAGCTGTGCATATTAATGGGGTGCCATGCAATGTTCATTACATGTATACATTATACAGTGTTTATGTCAGGTTAAACATACCTGTCTCATCAAATATTTAATATTCATTTACAATAAAAACTAAAAATCCTTTCTTCTAGTTTTTGGACATGTACAGTAGTAATTGTTATCTATTACTATCATATTGGACAGTAGTATCACAGAAATTCTCTTACATATCTAATGTAACTTAGTGTCTGTTGACAACTTTTCCCAACCCTATGTGCATGTACACTCCTTTCCTCTCTGTTTTCTATCTCTGTCTTTTTATCTCTGCATCTCTCTCACACACGTATCCTCACACACATCCCCACACACACTGTCCCCAGCTTCTACTAACCACCTCTCAACTTATCTAAGATCAACATTTTTAGATTCCATAGATGAGTGACATGTTGCAATACATAGCTACCTCTGCCTGACTTATCTCACCTAATGATCTCCTGTTTCATCCATGTTTTTGCAAGTAGCCTAGATTTCATGTTTTAAGGCTGATGTTACAGTCTGTGTTTAGGTGTTCCATCAAAGTCTCATGCAGATGGGGTGGGAATTTGTATTTCAGAGGTAGCTGAGTCAGGAATGTGTGATGCGAGGTTAAGGCCTTGTAATTACTTAGCCAATACAGTGAGTGATTAATTTGGCACCACCCTAATCCCAGTAGTCTGAGTAAAATAAAAGGAGCTGAAAGGTGCTGTCAAAAGGCTCTCTTCTTTGTTGCCATTGCTATGGTGTGGGCGCCATGAACTGCCTCCCTTGTTCCCTCCACTGCCTTGTGCACGCCAAGTTGTTTCTCCTGTATGGGGCGTGTTTGCTATCCCTGTCCTGGTGCCAGCTAACTGTGGACTGAAACCACTATGAGCTGTAAGCTGAATAAACCCCTTTGCTCCAACTTTTGATGTCAGGTATTTTATCTCAGTAATGAGAAAAAAGTAACTAACATAGCTGAGTAGTATTCCATTGTTTATATATACCACACTTTCTTTATCCATCCTTAAAGTCATCTCTATGTCTTGGCTACTCTGAGTAGTGTTGCAATGAACAGAACACAGATGTCAGCTTGGAGTATTGATTTCATTATATATATATATATATATATATATATATATATATATATATATATTCCTATAATTGGGTTCCTGGATCATATTTACATTCCCACTGATAGTGAGCAAGTGGTCCCTTTTCTCCATACTCTCAACAATACATGTTATCTGTGGTCATTTCCATAATAGCCATTCTTACTGGGGTGAGGAGAGACCTCTTCATGGTTTGGATTCCATTTCCTTGATGAGTACTTCTCATGTACCTGTTGATCATCTGTATGTCTTCTTTTGAGAAATGTCTATTTAGATCTATTCTTTTTTTTTAAATTCACATCTTCATTGGTGTATTGTACGTACACATCATGATTACACTCAACGTTGAGAATTTGTAAAAGTATACTACATGACTTGATTCTCATTTTTCCCATTCCCCCACCCGCCCTGCAACCCCCCACTCCCTACATACATAAGCTTTGTTTCCTTTTTTCTTATTACCATCACATTATTTTTCCCCTTGTTACTTTCTCCTACATTTCCTTTATTTATTTATTTATTTATTTATTTATTTATTTATTTATTTTGAGACAGGGTCTTGCATTGTAGTTCAGGCTGGCCCTGAGCTCAGCCTCAAACTCACATCTCAGCAATCCTCCTGCTTCTGTCTCCCCAGTACTGGGATTACAGGCATGAGCCACCACGCTCAGCACTGTGGAATGTGGTGCTAATTGCTGCTGGGTGTGAATCTTCATGCCTAGTATGGTATGTGGTTGCCGGGGAATTGAACCCGGGCCCTTGCACTTGCATGACAAGCGCAGGAACCAGTGAGCTAAATCCCCGGCCCCCTACATTTCCTTTTGAGTATTTTCTATTCCACAATATCTATTATATACATGAAAGAATAGATCTATTCATTTTTAAATCAGGTTAGGTTTTTTTTTTCTTTTTTCTTTCTTTTTTTTTTTTTTTTTTTTGCTTTTATTTCTATGAGTGAAGATTTGCAGTACATTAATGATTATCTTCCTTGTGCGGAGTTAGCATGTGTACATAACACATCTTCAGTCTTATCTCCTTTCCTTCCTCTCCTCCATCTCTTGGTCCCCTTCCCTTTTGCAAAAGATCTGGCTCCCTTTTTCTCATTATCTATCTTTCATCTTTGCTTGTTCTTTATATTTTGGGCTTCTCTTGTTTCTAAGTTTTTGGAGTGTCTTATACATCCTGGATATCAACTCTGTCATATGTGAACATTGCAAATATATTTTGCACTCTGTAGGTTGTCTGTACTTGCTGAGTGTTTCCCTTGTTGTAATCCCAGTTAGTTTTTTGTTGTTGTTGTTTGCTTTCATTTCCTGTGTTTTTAGGATTTTGTCCCAAAAAAATGTACATTTCAATATGCTGAAGCGTTTACCCTGTTTTTTTCCTAGTAGTTTCTTTTTTTGGGGGGGGGGTCTAACATTTAAACCTTTAATGTACTTTAAGAAGATTTTTGAAACTTGTATATGAGAAGAGTCTAGTTTTGTTATTCTACATTTTAAAATCCAGTTTCCCCAGCAAACTGCGGAGAATGCTGTCCTTTCTCCAGTGCTTGTTCTAAGCACTTGTGTTGGAAATCAATTTGCTGTTAGTGCCTGGGTTTACTTGTAAACTCTGTATTCTGCCCTGTTGGTTTGTGTGTCTGATTTTATGCCAATAGTTTGCTCTTTTGATTACTACGGCTTTGTAGTATGTTTTGAAGTCATATGGAATAATGATTGCTATGGCTTATGTTTTGATGTTCCCCCCAGATCCTCAGGCAAATGGGGTGGGAGTTTTCTGGAAGTGGCTGGATCTGGAGTGTGTGATGTTGGAATGGATTCGTGGTGCAGTGCTAGTCTCAAGGGCACTAGGATTAAGGGTGTGAATGCTGCCCTCCCTAAGAAGTCTGGATAAAATGAAAGGAGCAGGGAGACAAAGTTAAGGTCCCTTGTTGCTTTTGCTACCATGTGGGCACCGTGAATTGTTTCTCCTGTGTGACTCCTCTGTGCTGAATCCCACCCTGCCCTGGAGCCAGCCAATTATGGACTGAAACTTCTACACACTGTGAGCTAAATTCACCCTTTCCCCTTTAACTTTGAGTGTCAGGTATTTTGTCTCAGCCCTTAGAGTAAAGTAAGATATGCCTACCTTTTTTGTTTTATTTGTTCAAAATGGATTTGACTATTCAGGGTTTTTTGTGGTTTCATAAAATTTTTAGAATTGATTTGTCTAGTTCTGTGATGAATGCCATTCGTATTTTGATAGGCTTTATATTGAACCTGTAAAAAATGTTTATCTTGTTAACTTCAGTAAATAAAGAAGATCTGGGGTTGATCATTCCCAACACAGGAAATAGAGAAAAAGCGAAGATATGATTACTATCTTAGTATCTTCTAGGAACAGTGAGAAGAGCAGATATGTCTGCAAAAGGGTGAATGATGGACGGACGATTAAGTGTGTGGTCAGTGAGCACAAAGTCAAGGCCACTGGGACTTGTGAGAACTTGATTGGATGGGAAGCCATTGGCAGGCTTTGAAAACATTCAATCTAAGGAAATCTCTTAAATCCCAAACTAAATTGTAATTGAAATAACTGTCTTCTCCCTTCCCTCATTCAGTCAAATACACAGACACTCTTACATATTAACTCAAAGTAGGTAGTCTATTAATGTTCTGTAGAAAACAAAAATTTTATTAGGATAACAGAATTCACATAGGAAAACATGTTAACCCATGGTTTGAAATCCTTGAGATACTATTGCAAGATCAGTTGGGAGAGGGAGAGAGCTGGTACTCCTTTATTGACGGAAGGGTATCTACAAAGGAGGGTAATTAGTTAAACCTATCTCTAGGCTTCTTCGTTTGTCTCTTCCCACACCTCCAAAAATTCCTGGTTTTTCTCCTTTTTAGTAAGACCCTTACTGATGTTCCTCTGAGAGAAGTCACTTACCATTACTTAGACAAGATTTGAGTAGAGACCATCTCATCCTAGAATGGGCCTGCCTCATTTTTTCCTCAAAGTCCCAACTCTGAGGGGGAAATGACAGTGCAAAGTCAAAATAAATGATGGATAAAGAAAGATGTGGTATAGTCTGGGAGATAACTTTCAAGCACTGGAAAATACAGAAGAAATAGTAAATAACCATCTAGCCCCTTTCCCCCTTCTTTACAGATTTGGGAATTAGTCCCAGTCAGATGAAGTTACTTTTTGTCAGGGAGGTGAAACTAATTTTTGGCCAAGTCTGCTTTAAGCCCAGGCCTTCAGTGAAAATTCCTGTCTTCTAAGAAATGTCAACTGCCATTTTCATTGTGCTGGTTTCCTTCCAAAACCATGACACTATCCCATTCTGAGAACCTATAATATGGATGCCTGTCATATTCTCTGTTCTTGGAGTTTCTGTGGCCCAAACATTCTTGCCAGAGCCAAAACAAGTTCAGAGAACATATGTAAAATATACTTCAGAAGCCCAAAGACTGTGGCATACAAAGGAACTCTCAACTAGTAAGTGTTATGGTTTGGATCTAGAATGTTGCCCAAAAGAGGTTGGGCTTCTCGAAAGTGACTGGATCATGGTGTTGCCATATTCATCTGTGTGTGAATCCACTGAAAAATCCATAGCTAATCGTACTGCTATGAGGCAGGATCTAGTCAGAAAAAGAGACTTACTGGAGGTAGGACTTTAAAGGGTATAACTCCCTCCGTGAATTCTCTTTTTACTCTTTCCTTTTTTGCCACCATTTTGCAAGCAGCTTTTCTCTGCCAGAGCCTTCCACCAAGCCCTTCCTGTCCTGGATCCAGCCAACTATGGACTGAATCCTCTAAAATCTGTGATCCAAAATAAACCTCTCACCTTTCAAGTTATGGGTGTTGCGTGTTGTCTTTCAACAAGAAAGTGACTAAGATCACAGGGAACTACCAGTTTAGTTCTCTGGTTTAATGAACCTGAGGCATTCCAGCAGGCCAGTAGAATTCCCAAAGAAATTATAATATATAATATCCTTCACAGAGGTGGCTTCCAGACAAAGAAGGTCTTCTAGGGCTTTGTATGATTTCATGTTATCTAGGGTAACCTTAGGTGCTATAAACTAGCTCCAGCATTCAACTTATAGCCCCGCAGCCTTCAGTGGACTCTGTAAAGACCCTCATAGTTAGGTATGTTCTAGGCAAGAGCAGTGTGTTTAGACTTTGAACAAAGGAACCATTTAGTTCCCATTACCTAGTCTATTTTGTGCTAAAGAACCACTATTCTACTGAAAAACAATTCCAAAAAGTAGTGGTTTAAAATAAAAAAGCATTTATTGTTTCTGCTGATAACTGTGGGTCATCACGTGGAAGGTTCTTCTTTCTTGTATGGCCGGATATGTCTCATAGTTGGCAGGGTAGTTGCTTAAGGGGCTGCAGCTGGGATGCCTTGGTCATACTCCATGAGGTCCATTAGGGTACACTGGATTTTTTCATGTTGTTGCCTGAGAATTCTAAAGAGTTTCAGGCGGAGGAACAAATTCAGAAGGGCAGCAGTTATTCTTGTTCTTCTTGTATCGTGTTTATCACAACCCCAAGCCTAAGGGCAGATTCAGGGGACAGGAAAATATACTTCACCTCTTGATGGGAAGAAAAACAAATTTACTTTGTTTGCAGAATTAGTAGGAACCTGTGGCCTTCTTTTTTTTTTTTTTCTTTTTCAGTCAACCATACTCTTTTGCAACAGACGAAATCCTCTTTGTCCAAGGTCTTATAGTATAAACCTTTTTCCTTATCCCATCAACAAGATACTATATTTCACTTCCTTGTTTCCTATAGTTATTCACTATGTATGTTTTTAAGATCAAGGGTCTGTAGACAGGGATGAAAATCGCATAGGAGCCTCAATAGGTCTTCTAGCTAATCTTGACTAGGAGGAGTTAAAAAACACACTTTACTAGAAAAATTCCCCTGAGAAATAGGTCAAGGGGAGGGGTAGAAAAAGAGAGAAGACTCAGATAGGGAGGGCACAGAATGGCCTTGGGGATTGTACCAGGAGACAAGAGGAAGAGCTGACAGGCATGTCACAGAGAAAAAGCCACGTGCACAAACAAGCCACTACCACCTCCGATGAAGTATGAAAGAGACAAAGGAGGGGTGACTAACTTGAAGACAGTATGTACTCAGGCCTGTGCACTAACATATATGTACATGTACATGTGTGTCCACTCCAGACTTCCTATATTATTCACCCTAGGGTCATTGTATAATACAGTAGATATCCACATGCCCCTTACTAACTCTAGGCTAACCAAGAATAGGTTACCCCCTTGCCAACTAGCTGCCCAATCAAAAAACACAGCCCTAAAGGTAGGTCAGGGAAAATAATAAGTAGAAAGAAGTTGCGTGTAGACCACTGAAAGAGATGATGTTAGGCATAGATACCCAGAAGGCAGTTCAGTTATGGCAAGTTCTGGGTGTGGGGAAAGGTCTCTGCACCACCTGTAGAACCAGCCAAGCACTAAGTTCCATGAGTTCTCCAGTTTTCCAGAGCCCCCTGCCCTGATTCTTTCTGATCAGGGTAGTTAGCTACCTCCCCCTCCCTCTTCCTCTTCACAAATATGGTGTCTGGCTTACATTAAACTTTGTCCCTCTATTTTAAAAATGCACCTGTTTCTCTAGTAAAGATATCTCACGAGAAAGTTTTACTCAGCCTCTCTGTGCTTTCTGCCAATTAGCAATATTACAGTTCGTACTGAGCAAATCAATAGGCTAGGAGACAGTAGCAAACTAAAAATGAAATATAATGTGGTAATACATTTGTTTGTATTCTTGATAGAACCATCTACAATGTATATCTACTTTAAAACATGCTGTCTATCTTAAATGAACAATTTTATGTCAGCTTTTTAAAAGAAAGAAATTTGGTGATAAAAGGTATAATGCTTGACTGATTATATATAATTTAAACATCAAAGAACCCTTGGGCCTCTGGAGAACAAAGAATCCTCAGCTGATAGGGAGGTGCCCATTTCTGGGCCATAACATCGTACATTTGGCCCTTGTACCTGTTGATTCCCATCCATGGATTTAACAGACTGGATCAAAAATATTTGGAGAAAAAATATTTGTATTTGTATTGAAAGTGTATATACTTTTCTTGTATTTTCCAAATAATACAGTATAAGAACTATTTACATGGTGTTTATATCTTTTAGTCATCATAAGTAGTCTAAACACTAGGATTTAAAGTACAGCTGGACACGCTGGTATCTTACAAGCCCAGAATTCCAGGAGGCTGGAGCGGAAGGATCACAAGTTCAGGGGCATCCTGGGTAGACCTTGTTTCAAAATAAAAAGTAGAAAAAGATTAGAGATGTAGTTTGGTGCAAAGACCCTGGATTTAATCCCGGTATTGTTTTAAAAAAGATTTAAAGTATACAGGAGAGCACACACAGGTAATATACAAATACTATACCATTTATAAGGGACTTGGATATCCACAGATCTTGGTGAGCACGGGTGCCTTTCTACATCCGCCAAAAATACCAAGGGATGACCATGTATTTTTAAAGATGTTATTGTATGAATATTTAAAGGCCAAAACTGCATTTACACCTGTGTTGTCTAAAGTAAAGCCATGTCCAGGAAATTTAATAATATATTTTTCTGCATATACACTATTTTCTCTCTGGCTCAGTTCTTAAATATTAAGAAAACACCCAATCTTGTGCAGATCTGGGGTCTGGGAATGAGGCGGTGCCAAGGAGCCTGTGATTATTTTTAGGTGGTGCAAGTTTCTAAGAATGATTACATTATCATCAATACTGGTGACAGTCAATAGATTTAAATTTGGGAAGAGCTAACCTTGGTCTTCCTTCCTACCAAATGGTTCTAAGGTCTTATGAGATAAATTCAGTTAAATGTAGCCTGTCTGTTTTGACTCAAAGAGAACAGAAAAAAAACCCACTAAGAATCTTTTCCAAATGCTAGTCTTTTCTCATTTGCAGCTCTTTGTGTCCCACATGAATTCCCTCCTGTAGCAGAAGCATCCCTGATACATATTAACTGCCCTTACCCTTATCTCTAGGTACCCTGTATACATACGGGCATCAATATCCATATATCTTCATAGGATGATATTTGTTCTTTGGATATAAAGTTGTATGAAGTCCTAGTGTGTTTCTAACATATTTGGTCATGTCATCTTTCTGACATGTCTTTAGTGTAATAGAGGGGTTGCTACCTTTTTTCCATAAAAGGTCAGATAATAAGCATTTTAGGCTTTGCGGCCCACATTTCCTGTCACGACTATCCACCTTGGGGGCTGTAGCGTGGAAACTACTGCAAGCAATCTGTAACCCATGGTCATGGCTGTGTTCAAATAAAAGCTTGTTTATAGACACTAATTTTGAATTGCATCTACTTTTTACATGTCATGAAATGTAAAATTCTTTCAAACATCTTTTGTAACTATTTACAAATGTCAGAACTACCCCTGGCTCTTGAACAGCAGAAAAACAGGCCCCAGATCTGATTTTGCCTGTAGTCAGTTTGCCAAGTCCTGACACAGTGCATTAATTAATGACAAAGAAACAGGGATTCCAGACTTGAGCAGTCCAGCTCCATTTGGCATCTCTATTTTCGCTATAAATACAGTTGTGTATAAAAACTAATCTCTTTCAATTTTTAGCAACTCTGCTGTGTATGTGACCACGGGGAAAAAACTGCTTCTTTCTGCCTATTTTCTTAAAGTGAAGATAAAAGCCATTTGATGGCAAATTAGTTTTCCTTTTTGTTATTGGCATGCGATTGTGTGAGCTGAGGCCTTTCCTTTTCCTTATTTATCCTTTGCAGAGCTTGAGATTTCTTTGTCTGAGTGACATGACAGTGATCTGTGAATTGGCAGAGTGAGTAATAAATCACTAAGTTGTGGAACATAGTTCATTTTGATAATGGTAGCTTATCCCTGCATCCCAGAATCAGCAAATTCTATCCTGTGGACCTTCCATTACGCATTGTAGTCTTAGCCTTATATTGTCTTTGATTATAGCGTATCATAAAGACCTGTGTTCCATCTGATCTTTTTTGATTTTCCAGTTTAGATCACAAGAAGTGAATAAAATCAATGTCAGCATTTTGATAGCAGTAGTATTTTGGACGTTGTTCAGCATGGGTTTATAATTTGCATTGCTTTCTACACTGATGATACATAGAGAATGTTTTGCAGTGTTTGCATTTATCTCATTGGCTTCAGTGTTTCTGGGAGAGACAGGGATCTGGAGGCTTCTGTGTCCAGACAAAATCACTCTATATTTCATCGTACACCAGATGGATAAGGCAGGTCTGATGTCTCTTTTAACATTATTTTATCATCCAATATTTTATGCCTTTTTTTCATAAAAATATTATGCTGGATTTATTTAGTGGTGGATTTTATTTTGTAAGTGGCTTTAAGAATGCTGCATTTATTTTCGTACCTCATAGTCAAAGTGATTTCTTAAGGTACTTTTTATTTATTTATTTATTTATTTATTTATTTTGAGACAGGCTCTCGCTTTATAGTTCAACCTCAAACTCACAGCAATCCCCCTGCCTCTGCCTCCCGAATGCTGGGATTACAGGCGTGAGCCACCATGCCCGGCACTGTGGTACATGGTACTGATTGCTGCTGGGTGTGAGTCTGCACACCCGACATTGTTATATGTGGTTACTGGGATCGAACCTCGGACCTTGCACTTGCAAGGCAAGTGCCAGAAACTTAAGGTACTTTCGAGACATTTCCACCAGAGTATTACTTTCATCCTCCTCCTCCTTGGCAATACATATATATATATTATATATATATATATATATATATATATATATATATATATATATATATATATATATATATTTATCAGTTTAAAAACCATGAAACTTGGGTCGGGGAGTTAGCTCAGTGGTTCCGGCGCCTGTCTTGCAAGCGTACAGACCCGGGGTTCGATCCCCGGTAACCACATACCATACTGGGTGTGGAGACTCACGCCCAGCAGCAACCAGTACCACATACCACAGTGCCGGGTGTGGTGGCTCACGCCTGTAATCCCAGCACTTGGGAGGCAGAGGCAGGAGGATTGCTGTGATGTGAGTTGGAGGCTGAGCTCAGGGCCAGCCTGAACCACAAAGCGAGACCCTGTCTCAAAAAACCAAAAAAAACCCCCATGAAACTGTAGTTTTCAATAGAAGCCCTTTCCTTCTTTAGAGTATCCCTGAATTCACCCTCATTATGTGTAAACACCCTGGGTATTTACCAGACTGAATTTTTCAACACATAATTAAAGGTGCAATGATTAGTGAGACATACCCAGTCTTATGACAATTCCAACTGTCCTGAAAGGGAAGGGGTCTCAATAGAATAGAATCTGGAGTGAAAGTTTTAGGTGGAAGACTCTGGAGACTGCAAAGGGTACTGAGCACAGCACTCACGTGCTTTGAACCTCCTTTGCAGTTCCCATTACGGTACTGCCATGGGTTGAGGGCATAGGTCAATAGCAGAGTCCTTGGCCAGCATGCACGAGATCCAAAACCCCTAGCCCACCAACGCAATAAAAGCAGTACAGCCCACTGTTGTTGACCATAACTTAATCTAATGAGGTAGCTTCTTTTGGCTTTGGAGCCAAACTACCAAACTTTATACCATGGAATTTAAAAGTGCTTATTCCCTACACCTCATAAACTTACCCAGGATTCCTGCAGATTTTTTAAAAGGCTGCTGTATGAGGCCCAACCACTTTTCTGTTAGGACTTTGTCAGTTAGTGGAGTCAAAACTGTGCTCAGCAGTTCCTCAGAGAAGCAAACAATGCATTGAAGTGGAGAATTAACATGGCTGATTTTCAGAGTAAACTGAATTGATTGTTTCAGGATCTGACTATTCAGTTCACTGACACTGGTGGAGATATAACTAAGATAGGACCAGCCAGGGCACAGACAGTTGTGGGTTAAAGTTACATGTAGAAAAGCAGAGGACCACTTAGCAAGATCAGGGGAGACGTAAAGAACAGGGCTAAGAACTGAGTAAACCAATATTTAGCAGATCTGAGAAGATGTGGGCAGGATAATCACTGGGCCCAAGCTTGGGTAGACAGGCAGAGCCCAGAAGTGCAATCAACCAAAAATCTAAGCCAGTGAACCCAAGTGAAACATCTTAGTGTACAGGTGGCAAGGAGAAATCCGTCAGAGAATCAAATCAAAGGTGAGGAAAGACCTGGATCAAAAGACTCAAAGGCTTGTTGACTTCAACTACAATTTTCTACTCTTCTGTGAAACCCTGGACCAAACCCCCAGGCTGTTTGAAAGAGCTAATCATTGTGAACATTTGACTCCAGCAAAGAAAGAGAAAATTAAAAGGATTGCAGTTGCCTGAAGCAGAAGTGGAGGGAAATAGTATTTCATTTCGTTTCTTTAAACCTAGCACCAGAAAAGGATTTTTTCTAAAGACGTACATCCATCATTAAATTAGTGCTTAATTGCACCGGCCTGGCAAGTTCGATTCCCTAGTACCAAAAAATAAAAAAATTAAATCAATGTTTAGTTTAGCAGATGTGAAGTTTAACTATTTGGATTTGACTTCAGCTAATAAAATGGATCTTGAAACTCCTGAGAATGGCCACAGAAATATGGTATAAATCAAGAGCTTCAAGCTTTTCATTCCTTTTAGTTCTCACTCTACAAGTGCTTAAATGGGTGACAAGAAAGTTGAAGTAGGTGGATATTTTCTTCTCCCCTTCTAGGACAGCACTGTTTCTCTTCCTTGTAAAGTATTTTATATGAGAGTCTTCAGATAAAAGCACTGCTCTGATAAGTGCAGGTGCTGCTGGAACATGGCCTATCACCACCAGCTCAGCCATCCACACTTCACCGTGCGCATCCCGGGGAAATTGAAAAGAGCAGCAGTTGGCCCGATCGAGGGTCTAATAGACCAGCAGCTGTCCCTTCATTGTCTAAATACTTGCTGTTCCTCCATAGTGAGTTTTCCCCTCAGAACAGGGCTCAAACCAACACATGACCCTTTTGTATAATCTATATAGACTGTTGGTTTGCTGCAGAGCACTTGAAATCAAAAATACAAAAGCCTTCTGTGAGTGTTAAAACAAAGCGGCTTCTGACTTGCTCAGAAAATGTGCATTGTGGAGATTCTTATCTGGATTGGCCTTTGATTTCTGGCCAAGTTTAGAGGAATGTGGTCTAATAATAAAACAGCGAAGCAGTTTGAGTAGTAAATTCACTTGAGATTTTTTTTTTCAGAGAATATGGAGATAAAGTCCGAAATAGAAATTCTCAAAACAATCACCAGACCAATAAATTGCATTCCACCACCTCCCTTGTGATGAAAATAAAAGAACAAAAGAGCAAAAGCCCTTATATTAGTAAGAATAGCTTATTTTCTTTCTTTTTTGAAAATACATTTATTGGATGTTTCTGATCATTAGAGAGAAAAGCCCAGACTAATTGCAGAAAATAGCCACCATCTCTCCACTCTACAAAGCCCTATACTGTTTCTGCTTTGAAATGTAAGCTCTATCTTGCTGCAGGTACCATTTTGTGGGAGTGGTGGGAGTGGGTTATTCTTGAAAAAGTCATAAAGGTTGCTTGAATCTTCAACAAACATAAACTGTGAAGGTTAGTTGATGACAACAATTCTCACTTCTCTGATGTACTTTCTTCCATGGCCGCTGCCAAATATAATTCATCTTGCAGGATCAGAAGAGACAGTGACACCTTAACAAAGAGGAAAACAGTCCGGTTAGACACACAGAGAACTGGGGGAGAATCAAGTGCCAGTCGGTGCCTTTTGACACCTTCTGTGTGCTAATCAGCAAAAACAAACTTGTGAACGTCCCCTTTCACCCCATTTATCTCCCTAGCCACTCAAATGCCCACTTATTTGGCCTCCGAGTGATCGTGAATGGAAATAGAGGCCGTGCACTAGAGGGAGCTGGCTGAATTCAAATAAAATCCCCGTGGCAGATGAAGAGTATGTGTCTGTGAATACATTCGAGTGCGCATACACTTATTTATATAAACACCTCAAAATGAAGCCATTTCAACTTCCCGAAGGGCAATATTAAGTAATCATGAACTAGCAAGCACAAGAAAATTTTCCACTTATTACATATAAACTAAGCTCAGGGCTTCTGGCTCTCTCTGCATTATCAAATCAAATGATTTTCCTACTCACTGTATTAAATCTGAGACCTCCTGCCCTAGAACTCTTGATTCTCCTTACCATACTTTGTGATGCACTTTTTTTAGTATTGCTTATTAGCTTTTTAAAATACCTTATAATCAACTTATTTTTTTCTGTTGTTGTTGTATCTTCTGGCATTGTCTTTTTTTCTCACTGATATCATTCAAGATCCTAGAACGATTTCTGGCACGTAGTAGAGATTAAGAAAATATTTGTTTAATAAAAAAAATGTGTTGAATGCATTATTTCATCTTTATAACAATTCTTGGAAATGAAAAAATATTATGTCCATTTTAGAGACAAAGTCGCACAA
Source organism: Petromus typicus (assembly GCA_004026965.1). Taxonomy (NCBI): domain Eukaryota; kingdom Metazoa; phylum Chordata; class Mammalia; order Rodentia; family Petromuridae; genus Petromus; species Petromus typicus. The sequence continues at coordinate 68,423 of PVIR01001890.1, read as the reverse complement.
TTTTTCCCAATAGTCACATATCTGATCAGTAAAATAAATTGATTTATAAGTCAAATCTCTGTAACCTCCAACTCTTCTATTTTTTGATAGTGATCCTCAGTCCATTGCTAACCAGTCGAACTGTTTGCTACTAACTGGTCCAGACAAATGTAATCAAAAATAAGAATTTGGAAATGTTTGTACCAATTTGATATTGCTACAACATTCAAGAAAAAGTCAATTGGTGGATTTGTTTCATTGAACAGGGTATAGACCAGTTCGGATGGTGTTGAGCTTGCCTAGTGAGTTACATATAGTAGGAGTTGCATTCAAGTAGTGCACACTGGCAATGTGTTATAATATTGTATATTATGTTTTAGGATTATGCTGTGAACTATAGCTCAAAACTATAAAAACCAGGAAAAGAATCATTAGACTTGTTCTGGTTTTTAAATTTTGTCATCATTTTGATTTTTATAGAGATGTAACATTCTTCCTTAAATTAAAGAAGCAAAGTTTATAATTTTTAATCCTGAATTATGTTTGAAAAAACTCAGCTTACTTACTTCTTTTCATCAAGAAGAGAAATCATTTCTCCCACCCCAGTATTTATTAGCCCAATACTGCTTGATTTCCAAGATTCAATAATATTGGTTCCGCTCAGGGCGGGCGTGGCTGTAGAGAAGATCCTCTATTCCGTACCACAAGCTGCAGTGGTAAATTAGATGATACTAACCAAAGGGAGTCTGGAAAATGAAGGCCAAAGTATTTGTACTCATTTTATTTAGAACTGTTTTCCTTCAAGCAGGTGGGATCAAATGTGTAGTCAGACCTGATAGAAAAGCACTTAAAGAACCGATTTACTTTTGGCTATTGTTTAGCAAAAAGAACTAAGAGAAGATTTCAGAATGTAACTAGCATTGACATACTAAAGATAAGGAAATAAGTTTAAAACATAGCAACTTGGATAGAAAGGAGACTGAGAGAAAGGTCTGGGCGAGCAGGGGAGGGTGAGGCTAGGGAAAGTAACAGGCAGACACGATCAAAGTGGGTAATTTTGCCTGTAGACACTTCAATGCCATGCAGGCTTCATATAGAACAGTTTACTAGGACTAAATATCCATGCACACCTGCCAAGATATTAAGAAAACAAGTAGAACTCAAAGCATAATGGAGTGAAGGGGGGAAAATAATGAGATTATAACAAAAAGGAAGGAAACAAAGTTTATGTATATGGGGGGTGGGGGTGGTAGGGTGCGCAGGGTTATGGGAAAAATGAGAATTAAGTTGTGTCATATACTGGTACAAATTCTCATTGTTGAATGCAATCATGATGTGTATATGTAATGTACCAATAAAGATTTCAGTTAAAAAAAAAAGAAAACAAGTAGAATGGAAATACTGGATAAATCTGGTGGCAAAGACCTTCACTCAAGTGTCTTCTTCCACTGATAGGAGTGGGCAGCCTAGTTTATGGACAACCCCAGACAGAAAAGCTAAAGCTTACGGGAGGCTTTCTATTTCATCCAACTTGATGCCATTGTCAGAAAGTCAGCAGAGTCATTTGTTAGTGTGTACACCAGCCCAACACGATGGGAATAGGAAGACAGAATTTGTTTTCAATCTCATTGCTGATGAAACTAGCACTTAATTGTGTAAAACAAAGAAGACAAGTTGTTTTATATAACAAAATGCTGTCAATAGATGTGATTCGAAGTTTGGTTTGGTGTAGAAGTAATGTTCTGAGGGCTCAGCTTCAGTTACAGGAAAACAACTTAAATAGTTGCTCAGAAAATGTACCCTCAAAATGTCAATCAACATACTTTCCATCATCAAGAAAATCTTTCTACAAAGATACTATCAGCTGAACCAACCAGAGTGCTCACTGATGTGGTAAAATCTGATAATTACATAAAAGCTAATGCATTACATTTCATATTATGCTTTATTATTTTGTGACACTATAGAAACTGAACATAAACAATGAGATTGCATGCTGTGAATGATGATTATCGAAAGGAACATTGTGGTGAGAACGTTTGAACTGCAGTATAAACTCAGTGTTCCTATGAGATAAGAAACCAATTGGACCCAACTTTTGAAAATATGAGTTAGACAGCTGGTTTGACTTTTTTGCCCTGTATTTTCTGCGTACTTATGACCTAAGCTGTGTATTTATCCCATACAAGGATGTAGTACAACATGTTTTCCTGTGATAGATAAAAATCTAAGGCCCTGAACAAAGATTAGAACCTTGGAAGAACAGTTTTTACACGTTGTTATGAAACATGTCATAATTTAATAGTTATCTTTGAACTAGGTAATGATATTAATGTTGCACATCTGTAAAAGATTTTCTCTGAGTACTTTACAAATCTGATAGAACATCTTGAACATTATTTTCCTTCAAAAGAAAATTCCTATGAAGGAACTTAGGGATCTTTAATCCATCTTTTTCATCAAAAGGCAAATTCAATTATGACTTTGTAAGATTCATTGTTAGAACTGGCTGCCGATGAAAGATTGAAGATAAATACTGAAGACACAGCACTGAATGTCTTCTTTGGATAAAAGTTATAAACAATATCCTGACCTTGCTGAAAATGTCTTTTTAAAAAAATCTCCCGTTTCTGTCTGCACATTTATGATTCTTATTAAACAAAACATATACATATTTTAACTATTCATAATATTCCAAGATTATTGGTGTGTAGATTAGCAAATAAGGCAGAAGTAAAGTCATCTGTAATAACAACTTCAAATTATTGACAGAGGGCATGGGGCTGCATGGCTGTGATCACAGCTCCTTAGAAGGCAGAGATAAAAGGATCTTAGGTTCACATCTAGCCTGGAGAATTTAGTGAGACTCTGTCCCAAAGTAAAAATTAAAAATGGCCTGACAAATGTAGCTTGGTTGTAATAGATCTCTAGGCTCAGTCCCTACTACTGGAAAAAAAAATTCAAAATTGATACATATAATGTCGGTATACACATTCTACCAGTGTTTTCTATTTTCATCATATCTGTGAGCAAGGAAGGTCTGAAATAAACAGGAAATATGTGCCTTGTCTTTTCTTTCTGTGTCTTCTTTTTCAGCCTAAGTAGTTGTCTAAAACAAGGAAACACTGTTGATGATTTAGGAAGGATATATACGGTTCCTTGGTCATTTGGACTTTCTTTAAATTGCATCATTTCTGCATTTGAAGCAAGTTCTGGTTTCAGAGGAAAATACAGCTTCTTTGCAGAGCTGTTGGTGATCTCCTTTCTGGGTCACAGACTTGATAAAGTGAATACCCTGACGCTGAACTTGCTTTGAATCTCACTAACTCCTTTGCATGTTGGGTACTGTGGGTACCGTGTGCTAACAAGTCAGCAATGAGCCACAGAGCTATGCCACACAGGAAATAAAGTGCTTCTCTTCTGTTTACATGCATGCCCTGTGTCCTGTTAAGATTCACTTTCAAAGGTAAAATTATTAAAAATTTCAAGATGGTCACAGCAGAGCATTCAGTCAACAGTAAGTCTTTCTGAACACAGGGCTATATATGTTTTCCCAGGTGCACTCATGAAACCGGCCTCATCTCAAAATCTGGTCTACAGGTGTATGGGAATAGGTGTTCAGTAGACCTAAACTTTCAGTGGACCAAGATTCTCAGTAGGCCTACCTCCTTGGTTCCTTGGGCCCTTCACACCACAGAGAGGACTGTGACTAAAAGAGGACTTGGGTAGAATTCTGCATAAGCCAAGTTTCAAGACAGTGGCCTCTTGTGTCCTAGTCTATAGGCATGACAGATGCTGGTTTTTACTCCAAGAGGAAAATTAATGAAATTAGCAGGCTTGGGGAAAAAAGATGTATTTGTGTCCTCAGCTAAGCATGTCATATAGACTCAATACATGGTCACAAGTGCTTGAATGCACACACAAAAAGTAAGTGGTTATACAATGGAAGAGATGAGGACATATGTTTTAACAAAATGATCAGAAACTGACATGGAGAGGGCAGGCCTGTGTTCACAGTCAGTTCTCCCTCACTCCCTGTACATTAAAATGTGCTTTCATAGTGTGCCTTCACTCGGTAGCATCATCTGATGCTGGTACACCACACACCCATTAAAGCGTTATCTTCTATCTTCCTCTTTATTTAAAAATACTATCTAAAACTGCCAACACTAACAAAATACTAAACTCTGTGCCTTCTTGCCTCAACTATATTTTTAATGATTATATTCTTCCTTCAACCTTGAGATGAACTTTTCTGAAATTATATCCCTCACATCTGGGAGAATGGCTATTCTGTTGATATAGCCAATGCATATGATAAGGGCAATGTCCATCTGTTTTAATTCTCCACAGTCTATGCAAGATTTGCCCAAGCAAATCACTGAGCCATTAAAAAATATCTTTCTCATTGAATATAGTCATATAGAACTATATAGTCATTTCTTCTAAGGGAGAAAACATGGTTCACCTACATTGTTGTTGTTTCTTGGTAAACTCTGCCAAACTATTTGGATCTCATTGTATGCATGTTTTTTCATTTTGGTTAGGCCAGTGGATTTTCCTAAAATGTCTCACCACCCAAGAAAACTATACAGATGTCCACTAAAAGGAAATAGCCCACTAACGAACTTTGAAAAGAGTGACACCTTACCTACTATTGTCACCTATTCTGTTCTTTGTCATAGATTCAATGGGTCGAATAAATATTGCCTCTTGTTTTTCTTCTTATTTTGAGTATTATATTTTAGCAGGGCCCTTTGTTCTTTGTCTCCAGAATCTCAACATATGCTGATGGTTATTACCTAACCTTTATGGAGAAAAGAAGTCATTTTTTTCCTTCAACACTTTGAAACCTTTAGAAATTCTCATTGCACTTTGGTGGCAAAATTCTCTCAGTGCTGATCTTTGTTCTTCAAAAACGTTAGGTCTTGATTCAGAGACCTGGGTCCTGTATAGCTCAACCATGTCATTTCCATTACCTTCAACAATTCTAAGGCAATCTAATCAATAAAGATAATCCCAGATTTTAAAAGGCTAATGCTAATTGCCTTCGTTCCTTTTATTCACTAAATCCTCCTTTACTTCACCTTTCTTTAAAAGAGAATGGTAATTTTTCTTCAGAAATCAATAAACTCTCCTAAAACCATTGAAGCATCCAGAAAAAGGCTGTCAGGTAAAATTTTATATTTTATCTTAACTTTTTTCCATATTCATTGATCTCACTGACTCAAAGATCCAAAAACAAGAATGGATCAGAAAAAAATGAAATACAGCCAGAGCACAAATTAGTTAGCCACCTGGCATACAAGTGGTTGGCCTGTTCTGGATGTCTATGAGCCAGTAAGTCATGATTCGTTGACTGATTTGAATGATGCTTAAAAAGGCAAGTGCCTGAAGGGAAGTTTGAAAATTTTCGTATCATTGTACGCTTTCCAATTGTATGAAATATATGATTTTCTATAAATCACTGTCTGAGTATACTGTGTCATTTTCACGTTCCAGAGAAAGGCGATTTGGACCAGTTCTGTAGCAATTTGTAATGAAAATTTGACTGATGACAAAGCAGTTCCACAGCAGATAACATTCACAAACACTGAGTGAGAACTCGCTATAGGCCGCGGCCACCTTACCGGATACTGGATATACAAGGGCAACTGAGATCGAGTACTCAACTTCTCAAAGCTTACAGTAAAGCAGAGGACATAACAGTCGAGATAGATGACCATCCTGAAACATGCAGGGGTTTAATAAAGGCACGTGCAGAGTAGCACAGAGAAATGAGGCCCAGCTTCAGTAAATGTGGAGCAGAGTGGTTAAAAGCAGGAGCTAGCGAATCAAACTGCCTGGATATCAATCCTAGATCCCTGATTCGCTGCACAGTCTTTCTAATTACTTCGCATCTCTGTGTCTCAGCTTCTTCCTCTTTAAATTAGTGATGATGATAGGACTTGTCAGATCGTTGTGAAGAGTAAAATGAGCAACAGAACAGTGTTTGAAACAGAACACTCAAAAATATGTATTATTACATCATACAGAGAAAGGAGACTGAAAAAGGACCTAAAAATTTAGATGGGGAGACAGGCTTCATGCTCCAGGCATGTCTAGGGCATCACAAGCAGCTCTGTGACTGGAGATCCGATTAAGAAGGAAATATGACACTCCTTGCTCTGGACTATGGCAAGCGTGCTCTGCTACTCACTACATAGACCTTGTACATCTCAGCCTGGCACAAAAGGCATAGATACTGAGTAAACAAGAACAGATATTACTAATGGGTGCATGAGAGAAAATGGCTTGAGGCTGGCGCTAAAAGTCTGACTGGGTTTAGACTGTGAAGGGCTACGTATTGTGTGAATTATTCAAGTATTGCTGACACAGTGCTATGTAACAAACTCCGAAATTTTAGTAGCTTCCAGAAACAAACATGCATTTTCTAATTTAAAAGTGAATTGCCTGATGTTTGCCTTTTTTCAGTTGATGTTTACCGAGCCTGCTGGGCTTCAACTGGGATGAGCTCCAGGTGGCAGGCTGGTTCCACTCCACGTGTCTCATGGTAACATCTGTAGCTACTAGTATGTAGTGCCTGTGTATGGACATACCCTTCTGCTAACAGTAGGTGACACTAGAGAAGAAGATCCAAACCATAAAAGCATATTTAAAATCTGTTCATGTCACATCAGCTGACATTCTGTTGACCCGAGCAAGTCACACAGGAGGGGAATTATGCAGTATTCCCATTTTGGCAAGAATCACTAAATTACATGGAAAGGGGCATGAAGTATAATCCTACCTCAGGGAAGAGGGTAGGACAATAAGCCAATCTGTATTTGGGAATTCTGATTTATTATTTTAGATAAAAAGATCCATGGAAGATATCACATTAAGGAAATTAGACACGATTAGATTGAAATTTGAGAAGTGGAAAATAGTAGGATGGGATTTGAAATGGAGACTAAATGTTCATCCTAGAAACTAAGTGGGAGGTGAAGGGAGCAGGGAGGGATTAGAGGCATGAGGACAAGTACTTCTGGTGTGTGGGCCAGAAAAGATATGGCTAGGGCATAAGTTTGCATGAAGGGAATGAATGTGGAAACAATGAATTAGGATTGGAAGACTTGTCATGTGCTGGATTTGACAGGAATTAGACTGGGAAAGTTTGGTGAATGAGGAAAAGTAGAAATGATCTAGAAGTTTCTACTTTAGACAAGGAGGTAGTACTGATGGTATAAACCCAAAATAAAGGGGATTATAGGAAAAGTATTTCTCTGAAAAAGAGGACATGGCAAGAAAGTAAATCTGATTTTGATAAGTGGAATGGCTTTATTATGTGTCAGCTTATCTGGGCTAATTGCTAGTCCTCAGAATTCCTTTCCTTGAGAAGAATCATGAGAAATGTGAATATTTGAGAATTTGAAAGAAGTAGAAAAATCAGAAACATGCGAGTAGCAAAGAAATAAAGAGAAAACCAACAGTGAGGGATGTTATGAATGCTAAAGAATTAAATGTATGAGAATAGAACATCTATTGGATGTCCCAGACCTGCACCAGGTCAAAAGAATTAGAAGCAGAAGATGAAAGGCTACCACTTTGTGGAGCTAGAAGGGCTATTGTAGGCAGAAATGGTTGTGACATAGACTCAGCTCTCAAAAGCTTGGTGAGAGGTCAAGGAATAAATATGGCTTTCATTTTTTTCAAGGTTAGGAGGGATAGGAGAATGGCAAGAGAAGACTTAGGATGATAGAAATTTGAACCTATCTATATTTAGAAGGGAGAAAGCAAAATGAAGAAGACAAGATTCCAGAAAGAACAAGGATAATAGATGAGATGGGTATTGTTGTATGTTATAGGAACAAGTGCCTCTGTGGAGAAGTCAGTGGTGATCAAAGCCATTGGAGACAGTGCTTCTTCCAAAGCAGGAAGGGAGAAGAGAAGGATAAAGTGGACCGTGTATGAGAGGTAATTGAATGGCATTATTGTTTTAGGAATCTAGACAGCCATGTTATAACTGTGCAGGCAGCCTTTTGGTCTAATCTATATACAAGCAGTGTGATCCTACTTTGCTATAAGCACCTGGGACTGCTGCCACCCAGAGAGGGCACTTTTTCTAATTTGTACACAGACATTGTGCAGGCCTACAGCTTCAAATGTAGCTGGAAAGCATATTTCTGGCTTATGCTTTGGGGAAGTGAGAAGATAGAAGAGTGTTCAAAAGATTCCTTGAAGAGCTGGGGATTTAGCTCAGTGGTTTTGGCACTTGCATTGCAAGTGCAAGGGCCCGGATTCAGTCCCTGATAACCACATACAATAATACCAGGTGTGGTGACTCATGCTCACCAGCAATCAGAACCACATACCACAGTGCTGGGCGTGGTGGCTCACACCTGTAATCCCAGCACTCGGGAGGCAGAGCCAGGAGGATTGCTGAGATATGAGTTGGAGGCTGAGCTCAGGGGCAGCCTGAACTACAAAGCAAGACCCTGTCTTAAAAAAAACATTTCAGTGAAGCTAAGGAAGCAAAATAAATATTTTCTGTGACTATGGAGCTGAAAGAAAGGGAGATTTGGAAAGAAGAGTACATGTCTGACATGGCCATTAGGAAGATAAATAGGAACTAACTAAAGTGATTTCTCAGCAATGTGAGGATCCACAAAAGATTGGAACTCAAAAATTTATAATTAATTTGTTCACTTATTCAATTATTCAACAAATATTTATTAAATGTCATATGTCAGGTACTGTTTAAGCCACTGGGACTATGTGGTGAATGTGGAAATTATTAATGTCGACATTCTAGAGACAGCGATAAGGTGATAATAAATGTTTTGGGAAAAAAATATAGCAGGCTAAGGGGTTTGAGAATGATGAAAGTAAGTGACAGAAATTTAGTGGGATCCTTTCATGGAATGCCCTCAAAGGAGGTGACATTTGAACAAAGCTCAAAATGTAATGAGGGAGAAACTGTATATCCCCCCATTCCACATCCTCATAAGAAGTAGCAACAAGTGCAAAGCCCCTGAGGAAGAAGTAAGCTTGTTATGTTTGCAGAACAACAAAATGGCCAATGTGACTATAGGTTTGGGGAAAGAAGAAGGAAGTGATAGGAGATAAGATTGTAAGGTGGGTGGGCCTAGATAATGGAGGATCTTGTAGCTGTTGATAAGATCAGATTTTATTTTAAGTGTGAGGAAACTGGTTGGAGTTTTGAGCAGGAGAGTAGCACGATTGGCTCACAGTGATTGCTGGGTGGGGAGCACAGGAAGCAGGGACTGAATCAGAAGGCATCACACTGGTTTAGGTGAGAGATACTATGATTTAAAAGAGCATCTGAGTTGTAAGCAGCAGTCAGAGTAGGAACATAATTTGATGCATTAGATATGAAGTGTTAGAAAAAGTGATCAAAGACAAGTGCTAGGGTTTTGGCCTGAGCAACTGAGGGACCTGTGTAAGTGGGGTACTAAGAAATGTTTAACAAAGGATACTCTGAGCAAAAGCAAGCCCCGATTTGCAGCATTTGCCAAGCTCCGGGATCTGAATATCTTCCTCATGTCTAATTTCAAACTAACAGTGTGGCCTTACCCAACCCAGAACTGAGTCAGAACTGCTGGCTTTGAATACAGTGCTGTGCTAATATACTTGCAGTCTGAAGCTGGAAAGAACAGCAAACCGATCTTGAACTCTCTTTGATGGCTTTTGTTGTGTTCTTCTTGGTGGTATGGATTTGCAATCCTGAAACTCTAGACTGTGTGCAGTAGGATGGATCAGATGAGTAAACACAATGTATTTATAATATTGGGAACTGAGTATCTCATTGTTGGGGGAGGTAGATATGAATATGGACTGAGTGAAGATTAGGAAGAGTACTTTGATCCTGAGGTAAACCAAATCCTAATCATTTCCAGGATTGTTTCTAAATACCATTTCTTAGTAAAAGGACACAGAGATCCTGAGCCTATTACTGATTCCAAGACAAGGAAATAGTACAGGATGTGTTGGAAACATTATTTGGGGTTTATGTCAAAAAGTAAGGAAGTATTCAGAAAATTATGTGGTACATCAAAAGTACACAGAAGTCAATCTAAAAAGAATTACAGGGGCTGAATCTGAGACTGTTTAATAGCAAAATAGATGATCTTAGCAGTGAAATATAACTCAATGAATAAAATAAAATCTTTGAGTCCATATCTATAGCTGAATGGATAGAAGAATATATGCTTTTTTTGCATTCTAATAACAACTAATAAATCTCAATAGGATGATGATTTAGAAAAGTATATTTTTGCAAATATAGTAACAATTCAGGTAAGAACAACACTAACAAAAATACAATAAAAGAACAGAGTATTTATGATACCTTAAAGTATCTCCCTCACACATTGCTTATTAATGATAAGAAAATAAAAGTGACATTACATCAAGGAAGCCTTGTAGATGTCACCTTAACCAAGTGATCAAAGTTAACATTACCAAGAAGGGACAAACTGACATCATGTGCCTTTTCCTCTGAGGCATCAGGAAGGGTACAGTATCACTTATGCAGTGTTCCTAGCCATGATTATGCTAAGTCTAATAAGAAACCAAGAGATAAACCCTAATTGGAGGATGCTCTATAAAGTATCAGGTGCTTGCACGTGCCCGTGTGTGTGTGTATGTGTGTGTGTGTGTGTGTGTGTGTGTGTGTGTGTGTGTGTGTGTTACTGGGGGTGGAGCCTAAATCACACTCTACCGTTTACATGCCCAGTCCAGGCCTCTGCTTTTTGCAAATGCCAAGGTATTGACAGTCATGAAATAATGAGGAACCATTTGAAAATAAAGCAAGAAGAGCTGGAGATTTACCTCAGTGGTTCTTGTGCCTGCCTCACAAACACAAGATCCAGAGTTTGATGCTCAGTACACACATACATACATGCATACATATATACATACGTACGTACATATATACATACAAACATATATACATGAAGGGAGGGGGGAGGAATAGACTAAAAAGACAAAAACTAAATGCAAGACATGCTAGGATTGCATACTGAATCAGGAAAGAAGCTATAAAAGTCATTTTGGGGCAGTTGGTAATACATGTGTTCTGTTGATTAGATGTATATTAATAGGATTTTGATAATTTTAATATGGTGACGTGAGTGAATGCCCTTACATTTAGGAAATGAATATTGAAGTACTTAAGAGTAAAGGAGGAGAATGTCTGCAGTTTACTTTCTGTTGCCTCAAGATATATATTTCAAGAAAAGAGACAGAGACAGGGAGACAGAAAATAAGGATGAAGTCAATGTGGCAAAGAACTGGCAATTGATCAGTAAACACTTTATTGGACTTCTGTTGTACTCGGTAAGCTTTTCTGTAGATTTTAAACTACTTTTCTTTTTTTTTTTTTTTTTTTTTTGAGACAGGTTATAATTCAAGTTGACCCTAAACTCAGCCTGGAACTC
>PVIR01001890.1:34361-56903 GCA_004026965.1 Petromus typicus | reverse complement strand
CCACACCCAGCATTGTTGTATGTGGTTAACCCAGCCCTTGCACTTGCAAGGCAGGCGCTGGAACCACGGAGCTAAATCCCCTGCGCTTAAATTACTTTTTAAAGTTGTACAAGGGAGCGGTTTTGTTAAAAGCTGTTTGAGAATCGATCTTTGCTTTAAACAAGATGACAGTCTTGAGCAACCCTATCTCTAGTGCTGAAATCTGTTGACCACAGAGTAAGGCATTAGGAAAAGAGCAGCAAGTGAGAGACAACTCTTGGTAAATGGGAACGTGTGGTGAAGAGCAGCTGTCATTGTTAAATACCTACCATGAACCTGCGGCCTTGGCTCAAACAATTCAAGAGACCCAGGAAATTTCATGCCCTAAAATAAGACTGGATGATCCTGACCTAGTAGTATACTCAGACCCCTGACAGTAACAAAGCTTATATAAATACGGTATGCAGCATATATTAGTGTCCTCTATTATCTTAGTCTAACTTACCTTTTCAACAAGCTCTTCTCAGCCTTCTCCTCTCCAGCCCGACCTACTCCTTATCCACTCTTCACTGGACTCTTGAGCTTTCTGCTTAACATATTTTCCAGTTTTCAGTTTGGCTTTTACCCTCTATGTCTAGAATTCCTTTCTTACCACTTAAACATATATATATATATATTATATATATTATAATATATAATATATAATATATTATAATATATAATTATATTATATATTATATATGATATATATTATATATTATAATATACATGGCCAGGGATTTAGCTCATTGTTCTGGCATCTGCCTGGCAAGTGCAAGGTCCTAAATTTGATCCCCAGTAACCATATCCAACAGTTCTATTTACTACACCCACCAGCAATCACCACTACACACCACAGTGCTGGGCGGGGTGGCTCACATCTATAATCCGAGCACTTGGGAGGCAGAGGCAGGAGGATTGCTGAGTTCAAGGCTGAGTTCAGGATCAGCCTGAACTATGAAGTGAGACTCTGTCTCAAAAAACTAAAAAAAAAAAAAAATACACACATGCACACACACACACACACACACATACACACACACGCATGCAGTGACAAGCAGGGTATGGTGGCACACACCTGCAGCACTTGGGAGACTGAAGCAGGAGGATTACTGTGTGTTTGAGGCCAGCATGAGCTAGGTAATGAGACCTTGCCTCAAATAAAATGAAAGCAAAACAAAAAACAGTAGTTTGAATAAGATGTAAGAGTAGTAGTCTGTCAGGAAAAAGCTCAATGATAGGAAAGCCCAGGTTCTCTGCAAGTTAAGACTTTTCTTCTGTCTTCATCCAAGGCAACAGCTGCTGCTTTCCTAGTCTTTTCAGCAGCCCTTTTGCCATTTCTGCCTCTGGAATCTGAGTTCCTTTTTAGAGTCCACTTCCTTTAATATGCTATCTTGGCCCAAGGACAGAATTAATCTGTCCCTTCCCTGTTCCTTCAGTCCTTGATTCTTAAGCTTTTTACCTTCTGTTGCATATTATGGTTGTATGTTGCTCCTTGTCTGCTGTTTTGTGAGTCTAGAGCGTACACACCTTGTCTTGCACATCTCTATATTCTTCTCATCTCCCTTGCGCAGAGTAGGTCCATATAAACGTTTGAGGACTTGAACTTGATAACTCAACAAATGCTGACACAAAGGCAAGTCTATAAAACCTCTCCCCTAGTTTCAAGTTCTGATCAAATCACATTCCCTGATTTTATGCAACTTTGAAGAAGTTACTTTCAAGGTCAGGAATGAAGGAATATTCTGTTCACTGTATTTTATGACCAGACACAAAATTAGGTTTGCTTTCTTTAGTTTGCTTGAAGTTGAACTGATTGATGGAAGGTAAAGGAAAGTAATAAAGCTTTATTCACAGAACTACAATCCCCTCTCTGGCTGCTGCCTCATTCCCTCTCTGGAGATAGATGGGGCCATTGCCTTTCTGAAATATATCACAGAGAGGTGTTTTTCCAGGATTCTCTCTGGTGCACATCTACATCTTGGCTAGTTCTTGATAAAGATATCATCCTCCAGGTAGAAACTGTCATCAAGATAAGCAGACTACACACTCATTTAACTGTTTTGCTTCTTCAAGAAAATAGCCACTTATCATGAAGAAGCCACTGCTCCTTTTAGGGCAATAATTTTACAGCCTGTGAGAAGACATATACCAGATTGGACAAAGTACAAGCTTCAGAACTAAATCTGTCGTTTATTCGACCCCACAATATTTTTGCCTTTTTATTTTGGCAAGTCACTACACGGTGAGGCCCAGTTGGCCAAGAAGGAAGCTAGAGGGAGCTGCTCATTCAGGGATGCGAGGCACCTCTGCACTGCATGAGGCTTCAGCAAGGGCCTCTGCATTCCAACATATCCCTCCTCTTGGCTGCTTATGGGCCCTTTGCTGCTGACCAAGCCTTCCTGAAGTTCAGTGGCTTAAAGCAACAGACGTTGAGTGCTTTTCATTCTTTTGTGGGCTGATGGGGCAGTTCTTGTCTGGGCTGCTTCCCTGATTTCTAGTGAGCTTGCTCTGTGTATGATCAGCTGTTTGCTTGGCCAGATATGGATGAACTAAGATGGCTTCACTCACATGGCTCTGAGTTGGTGCAGTATCAGCTGGGGAAATTAGGTCTCTCATCAGCCAGCAGGCTAGCTTGGGTTCTTTGATATGGTGGCCTTAGTGGTCCAAGTGGAGCAAGACCATTAATCCTGGGATATGGCTTTTAAGCCTGTGTGGGGGTCATTTTGGCTATGTCACAGGCCATTCTAAATTCACAAAGTGGAGAAATAAAGGACACTACCAGAGGAGGGGACCTACAGGTCAATGAAGAGAGCAAATAGGGATAGGAAGAAGTTGTGGCTGTTGTAGCAAATTAGCACAGGCCTTACCTTCCACCCTTTCTTCTCCGGCCTGAATCATCCCTGAGTAATCACTTTCCAGAAGGTAGCAGCAGAAAAACAAGTGGCCAAAACAAAATGTGGACTCCAACTACCTCTTGTGAAACCCTTTCACATCCACCCCAGTTGGATTCATTTTGTGATACTTTACAGGGTTGTCGAAGCAAACACCTTCAAGTAAGAGCATGCTGGGAGGGGAAGGCTATGCCTGGGACCTACTCATCAGGAGATGGAGTAGTGCAGGGTGGGGTTGGGGCCAGGGGACTTGGATTCCATAAGGAGTGGACAGTTAGGTGGGTGAAAAAGGAAATACAAATGGCCTAGGTAGAGAAGGCAGGACTGGGAGGGGTTCTTAGCTTCCTTTCCTTCTTCCCTCTGTTCATCTGCTTAGATGTGTCACTGTTACCTTGAAGTCTTTTTTTGTAAAGTGGGTAGCATTATTGCACACAAAATGTATTTTAAAAGAATACCTTTGACAGTATATCTCGAGGGAGTTTCAAGTATACAGAAGAATTTGTAGCATGTAAATAATACATAAAACCCTTTGTCCTGAATCACCTATGGTTATGAACATTTTACCTCCATTGCTTTATCATTCATTCTCTGTCTGTCTCTCTCTCTATCACTCTCTCTCTCTGTCACTCTGTCTCTCCTCTCTCTGTCTTTCTCTATATATGTATGTATAACTACATATGTATATATATTTACTGAACCATTGGAGCATAAATTGCATAGACCTTGGTTCTTGACTCCAAATATGCCCACATATAGTTTTGAAGTATAAGATTATTGTCAAAGTGAGCACCGCTAAATTCAGAGAGTAAACGCTACAGAGGCCCCTTCTGTGTGGCCTGGTACTGCAGAGCCATGCCTCACCATGCTCAGCTGGGAAAGCTCTCTCCTGTTTGCTCTCCCTTCCCTGCTCAGGACACAGTAGCCTCTGCTTTTTAAAGAAGTTCAACTCGGTAGGGAAGAAAGCAGCAATGGAAGGAAAGTAAGACAGGAGGCAACCGGGCTTTCAGCCTCAAGAGAAACAAGGAAGGGAAGAAATATTATTTATTCCAGGAAATTAAACAATGGGGAGGGTGCCTAAAGTTACTTTTTAAATTTCAAGCAAGAATGAGAAGATGGAACACATTCTAAGGGAAAGAAACGGGGATTTTTAGAAGCTGCGATGAGATGCCCCTAAGACACACACTCTGTTTATTTAAAACGCTCCCACGGCAGTGTTGGGAAGCCTTAAACACCAGAGGCATCTCAGGGGCGCACATTGAAATGGAGTATCTCTCCTAAAAACGCCCTAGATCACTTTGTTCACACTGATAAACTTGATAAATGATGGAAGAAAAAGCAAGCGCCTGTTCTGTAGCTCTTCACCGAGGCTTGCTGGCCTCTAGTGGCCAGGAAGGAACCTGCCAGCTCGGGGCTCCAACGGGCTCCTTTGTGACTTTAGTGAGAGGACAGCAGTGAGAAAGGAGAGAGAGCATTTTATGCTAAATGTCTTACTAACCATTTTAAGAGCCCCTTGAGAACATTGGACAGATGCTCTGTTTCTTTACTAAAACATGAATAAGAAATTTTCTTTGGTCCAGAACAAATTATGGAGGCAGCAGTTAGCCCCAAACTCGACTCCCTTGTTTGTGAGGTGTAGGCATTGTACTAAAGATGATGCTGTTTAGCTTCTCTAACAAAAGGTACAACAATAGATGACAAGCATGATCAGATGACGAGCAAGGATCTCGTACTCATTTCAAAATGGAAATAAAATATCCCAAAGAAGTTTGTAAACTCTAAAGAAATATGTGTACACATGTACATTAGTTTTAGAAAAAAAATAAGTCATTGCCAAGTCCAGTCATACATACCTGCAACCCCAGCTACTCAGAAGGCTGTGGTAGGAAGATCACAAGTTCAAGGTTAGTCTAGACCACTTAGTGAGACTATCTGAAAATTTTAAAAGTGGCAAGGAGAGTGGCTAAGTGGAAGAGCACTTACCTAGCATGTGTAAGGCCCTAAATTTTGTCCCCATTACTGAAAGAAAAAAAGTAAATTATCTGACTTCACACACACACAAAAAGTGGTCGTGTAGCCCCATAATAGGTTCTTGAACAGCCTGTGTGACTCTCTTAAGCTTCAGTTCGCTCCTGTGTTCATTGAATTAATGGTACCTTCTATACGCTTGGACTGTCAAAATCCCAGGAGGCACCAGGTTAAGTGCTTACTTTACCTTTTACCATGCAGCATTGATACTTTTTAAACAATTAATACATAGAAGATACAGTCCCCTCTTGAGTTTTATGACTGACAGACACAGGGAGTCTTTGCCTGAGTTGGAATTCTCCTTCGCAGTTTATGATGGTCTGTTCATAACCTGTTGATGTCAGTTAAGGTAATGCCTGGAACATCCTTTCTCTTCGAGGAAGTAGAGCCATGGCCTTCTTAAGAGGAAAGATGCATTCAAATAGCTGCGTGATATGACCATACTGTGGGACAAATCTAACTGATATTTGGAAGTTGACCAGATGGAGTTTTAAGCTTGTGTTGGCTTGAAACTCTGTGTCATGTGATGCTCTGGCCTTCTTTTGCCTGAAAATTCATGAACAGAAGACACTAGACACATCAATGCGCAAAGCCACAATAAAGCTTCCATTCCACCATGAGGGAGTCCCATCCTTTCTCCTCAGACAGTCCCTCTGACTCCTGCCAGTCATAGTGAAGATGCTCCTGGGATAGCACAGTGTGCCCAACCACAGCTTTCCTCTCAATGCTATCCTCATTGCCAGTCACCTTTGAGAAAGAGACACAGATATAGAAAAAATTTCCAGTAGAGAAAAGATTGACATGAAGCAGAATTAAATCAAAATAATAAGACTGCTGTATAAACTAAAATGGACATAAAGAATTGATAGCAAAAACTTCCAGTGGTCTTTTAGATGACAATCTGTTGTTCTTGTTTTATAAATAATACACATTTTTAGTATTTTGGTAGAAAAGAACACAAATATTTTGTCATATCTATCTGACAGCAATGGAGTTAATATAACTGGGATTAATGTGCCCAGGACGAAAATACATGTGTATATATGTTGGGACATGGAATCCACGTACACTTCATTCTTCTTTATAGAATAAGTTGATGAATTAACTGTAGTAAAAAAGAACCCTAAATTCCTAAGAAGGAACCATCATTTCACTCAGCAATAGTTTTATATATCAGATGGGCATGTATAGTTTGGAATTATGTAGCAAGAAATATGATGTCAAATTAGCTCACTGAATTGCATCATTCGCGGAAGACAAACTGAATACCAGATGCTATGCAAAGTGATTTCCATGTATCATCTCATTTAATTCTTGAGAGAGATATGATATTATCCCATTTTCCAGATGAAAACATTGGAGTTCTGTGTGTGAGAGGTCCTGTGTTGGTCAGTAAAAAATTGTGATTTCCATGGCAAAGAAAAAAACTAGGAAGCTCTTTAGTATGTGCTTCTAAGATAGGCAGGGAAGGAGAGAAGAAGGAAGAGACGGAGGTTTCCAAATAAAGTCTAAGACTCAGCTTAAAAGACAGTGATACTTAGACCTCCCATATCTATTCTAAGAAAAAATCTCTCAATGTGACACTGAATTTGCAAAGAGATTACTCAACAGAGAACCCTGGAGGAGCACAGTGTGGAGAAAGAGAGGTGTGGGCGAGGTAACTGTGAGGGCATCTAGCCTTTGCCTGAAGATGACCCGTCTTTTTCCAGGTGAAAGGCTTAACTAGTGTGAATGTGATGTGTGTTGAGTCTTAGAGAACAATGTCACCTTGCAGCTCACGAATTGGGGTGGGGGACTAGCCAGAAGCAGACCTCCTCTGGTGCCTAAAACCCACAAAGACTTCTTAATCCTTTGAATATGTGTTATGTACCTCTATGCATTGTTGAGTACTGACTGCAAACTGTTACAGATTCTGCAGAGAGGTGGAGATCTTTTGATCTGATCAGCCTAAGGAAATGAGGGGGGGGCAAGTGAGCAGGCATTTCAGCCCCCAAGGGTAAGGAGCTGTACATGTTTTAAACATTTGAGAACACCATCTGAGTACATATGTGGAACCAACACCCAGTCCCAGACAGATGAAACCTTCTGTTGTACTTGAAGTGTTTGAGCCCTACCCTGCTACTCTACCTGTATTTCTTGAGCTTTGGATTTATGTCTGGGGGTGGGAGTGGTGGATATGTCACTTAACATTGGTTATAGTGTTCCTAATATTTTAACCAGTCCTGGGAGTTCAGGGTCCCCTTCTCTATTATTTTGCTGGTGGATGGGGTGCTGATTCTATGGCATGGGCAAAGCTCACATGGATTCAGAGAAGCACAGGTTGAGAGAACTTAAAGACAATTTTCTGCTTTCCAGATGAGTACACCAAGGCCCTGAACTGTTATGAAGTGAAGGTAAATGAGGACCAACAATCTGTTTCTCTTCATTTTCATGCCTCTGTGCCACCACCTCTCTCTCAATATATTCTAGTAAAAGTTTCCTTAAATGGTTGCATCAGGTAATGGCTATAGGAAGCTTTAGTGCCGTTTTAGGATTGTCAACATTTTATGTCACTGTAAGTGACCCCTTTGGGACGCAGCAATGACAGAATCAGTCAATTAGCTGGAAGAAGGTGGACTGACAATGCAGTCATTTGGAAAACCATTTAATTTCACCTGCTGCCAACTCTTAGATAAGAAGCACATACACAATCACCCAAGACAGGAGTGCTGCTTCAAATTTTTCTAAGTGTTTAAATATTGCCACTTATTGGTGATTACCTCTTTGCATATTTGTAAGAAAACAAATCAAATGCAATGCATTACAGGGCTATTAAGTTACAGTTTGTTATAAGGGATTTAAAATAAATTTCATATTTTAATCTGCCAATTATGTTATTTTTCTCCAGTTTCCAAATCTAATTAGAAGAGTTATGGTCTTATAATCAAAATTTATATTAATCGTTAGATTATTAAAATACTAAGAAAATTATTTCCCACAAAATGTTTTTATTTGGCTAATTAAATGATTTTCCATTAGGAGAGAAAAAGAGGTAGAAAATAACCTCAAGACTTCTAACAGGAGCAACTTAGAGGATAAGTCATGTAATTAAAAATATTATAATATTTTGGGGAGGTTATTTGCAAATAGGGCTGTAATAATTTCCCTTCTCTCTGTGCCCTTGAGTATTTCCCTCCCACATGGACCCTGTGCTCACTCCTATAACTTGCTTTGGTTGAGGGGATAGTGGCAAATATGATAAAATCAAAGATTTAAAGTACCTGTACCTTGTAGCATGCTCTCTCTGGTACAGTCACGGCAATGTGTGTGAGCCCAGGCTTGTATGCTGGATGATCAAGATGTAGGGCCAAGTCTTTCTCTGTCTCACCTGACAGAGTTGACACAAAACATTGGAATAAGGCCATCTGGGATGAATCAACTTCAGAGTAGCTAAATAATAACTTATAAAATTTGAAAAAAATATTTAAGACACTAAGATTTTAAGGTAGTTTGTTATGTAGCAAAAGCAAAATGTTATAAGGTGTATCTTTCTTATTTATTTACTTATTTAGAGATACTAGGGATTGAACCCAGGGACTTAGCAATTAACTATATCCCCATCCCTTTGTACTTTTAATTTTTGAGACAAGTTCTCACTAAGTCACGCATGCTGGATTCCAACTTGTGGTCCTCCTGTCTCAGCCTTCGAGAGTGATGGGATTACACATGTGTCCCTGTTGCACTTATATGGTAAATATAGAGTGAAAATTAAATGACTTATTTCTCTGTTCCTGTGTTCCATTCTTAGTAAACATAATTGGAAGAGTTGTACAGTCTCTACCTCTCTCTTCAATAGCCTTAACCATCTCCACTTGGATTTCTTTCTGTTCTATTCTGCTGAACCTTCGTTTAGGACACCCAGTCCCCCTGGCCTATCGCTCTTGCCTCTTTTAGTCTCCTTTATGGCACTGGCATTTTTTACCAGTTGAGATTTCTCAAGGTTGAGATTCTAGGTCTTCTTCTCTTTCCTTGCATAAGTCATCATGTCCCGTAGCTTTAAATACTATATTTATATTTCCAGTCCTGCCCCTTCTTCTGAATGCCAGATTCCTATAGCCAAGTATCCACTAGACATCTAGATTTTGAAGTGATATCTAAGAGACCATTCAAAGTGAACATGTCCAAACAGAACACTTGATGCCTTACCTGCACCCACAATCTTCCCTTCCCATGGCTTTCCTACTACCAACTACTGGGTGTCACCTTTTAATGTATTAATTCTAAACACCATCATTTCCATTCTGAGACAGTACCCTAGACTTCTACATGGGTCCTGTGGTCTTACCATTTCTCTTTCATAATCTGTTCTCCAGGAATCAGCCAAAAAGATCATTTTGAAAGATTCATCTTGTTCCAGACCATACTTTAATCCTCCAATGGCTTTATACTGCAAGCTCCTTACTGCATAATGGACTGCCTTCTTTCTTGACCTTGTTTGACTTTCCTAGCAGAATGTGAAATTCTTGAATTTTGTTTTGTTTTGTTTTACTGCTTATTTGTTGGTAATAGTCAACAATCATAAACTAACATAAGGCTTACTGGCATTTTTCTTGTCAATATTTTCATATTTAAATATTTTAATACATTAAAAATATGCGTATGTCTTACAAATTGATATATACAAATATATTAAAAGTGTACTACCCTTTTAAGGGTAGGGAAGATTGTGGGTGCAGGTAAGGCATCAAAAGGGTAGTACACTTAGACTCCGTCAGTGATTGTCATATCTGTGGACTATTCAGTGGATGGTGCCACAGAGTTAGGTTCCAACTCTCAAAATAGTGACATCCTGGAATGATAGAACAGTGGTGAAATTTCCCTACATTTTCTACTTCAATAGATAGTGCAAACTAGTGTTTCAGGCTTGCGTCTTATAATACAGTGATGAGAACCACAGGATGGAGCGATGGCTGAATATTTGCATTTGACTCTCCAATCTTAACTTTTCATATATCTGTATTTTATTCTGTGCCCACTGAGTGGCTGTAATAATTCATTCTCTCCCTGCCCCCCTCGTGTGTGTGTGTGTGTGTGTGTGTGCGTGAATGCACACACGCGTGTGTGTCACATCTTCTGACTAAAAGGTTCTGCTCAATCAGTGGAAACATTAAGAGGAGATTGTAATGTAGGAGAAGCATAAGCACAGGATGCTTAGTTCTCCCATTTGGGCATTGGGCTCCTTGTATCCCTCTATAAAAGGCTGATCTCCACAACTTTCAGAGCATATAGGTTGAGGTCCAAGCTCATAAGCTACTAATTGAGACCCTAAGAAACAGAATAGAAACCTTTGGACACAGAAACAGAACTGAACCCCAAGGTACCTCTT
The DNA here is from genome assembly GCA_004026965.1 of Petromus typicus. Taxonomy (NCBI): domain Eukaryota; kingdom Metazoa; phylum Chordata; class Mammalia; order Rodentia; family Petromuridae; genus Petromus; species Petromus typicus. The sequence goes on along the minus strand of PVIR01001890.1, from coordinate 46,601 downwards.
AGTTCTCTGGCTGGAGGAAGCAGACCTTCAGGCTCTCCTTCAGTCAGAGGATGATTTCAGCCACAGTGGGGACTGTGGCTCTGGTGCTGTCATAGGACCAAGTACACAGACATTCTGGCACCTGAGTTGTGGCTTACCTCTATCTGCATAAAACTTGTCAGTGATCACAGCTGAGACAGTGGCCTTGAAAGATGAGATCCAGCGTATCCCCATATGGAGAAGTAAAAAGCCTCGCCAAGAAAGGAAATTTTACTAGAAAGAGTTGCAGGACCTCAGCAGGTGGTATCGTTGGGAATCTAGGGAGCTTGCTTGTCTGGGAGAGGATTTTAAGGGTAAAAGCAATGTACAATGGTTCCAGCTCATCCTGCGCTTATTTCTCCAGACTCAAAATGTACCATTCTTTTTAACCATATGAATTCTTACTCTGGCTTCCTGATCCATGAATTGAGGCTACTATAGAAAGAAGGTCCAAATGGAAGCCTGGAAATGTCTCCCAGACCCCACCAAGACAATAAACTAGAAACAATGCTGCAACCCTTAGGGAATTTTACAAAACAAAACTTGAAATATTTTATAAGAGTCATGGTACCTGTTACATCCCCATTTGACATGACTGGTGCTTCGTGCTAGACAGATCCTAGAAAATGACTATGGGTAATCACAGGCTTATTAAGAGAATAATTCCAACCACAGATACGGTTCTGGGTATGCTAATTTTATAGGAGGAAATATATAGAATCTTTGCCACCTGGTTTGTAGCAGTGACTGTAGAAAAATTGTTTAGCTTACTCCTATCAGAAAAGATGATCATAAACTGTATGCCTTCACATCAGGGGCTGCAGTCTACCTAAGACTGCTAAGGGCTGTGTCAGCCTAAACAATCACTCATCGTCGGGACTGCCTACAGAGTATCATGCTGACATGGTGTAATTGTGACATTGTGGTAACTGGACCCAGTGAATTGGACATAGACGTAGTAAATAAGATAAGTATGCATGCCAGAAGGTGAGCAGAATACACCATTTAAGTTGTAGAGGTCTAATGATCTGGAGTGTGTTGGGATATAACCTCTAAATAAGAAAAGCTACTTCACTTACCCAGCTTATCACAGTGATTTTGGAGTCAGCACAACCTACATTTAGTCATGCTACTTAAACCATTAAGTAGGACCTGGAACAAGATAAGACCTTCTGACAGGGCCACTCTGCAGTGCTAGCTGTTCTGCCACTTGGGCCTTATCGCTCAACAGATGGATATCACAGGACCTGAGAGCAGGCTGCAAACGTATGAAGTCTCCATTGCACCTATGTAGCAGAATCTTCTACCGACAGTTCTCTGCTTGAAAAGCAATACTTGGCTTGCTACTAGGCACTGGTAGAAAACTGAAAACCTGTGTAAAAGTTGCCAACCACACGTTACTTACACTTAGAATACAATAAAACTGGCTTGCGCAGAAGCATACCATTGTGCTAGGAATTTATATGAAAAAATTAAAAGAATCATACCACAGTGACATATGTGCATCCATGTTATAGCAGCTCAGTTTGTGATAGCTAAATCTTTGTTTGTTTGTTTGTTTGTTTTAGAGACAGGGTCTCGCTTTGTGGTTCAGGCTGGCCCTGAGCTCAGCCTCAAACTCACATCACAGCAGTCCTCCTGCCTCTGCCTCCTGAGTACTGGGATTACAGGTGTGAGCCACCACACCCGGCACTGTGGTATGTGGTACTGGTTCCTGCTGGGGTGAGTCTCCACGCCCAGTATTGTTATGTGGTTACCGAGAATCGAACCTGGGTCCTTGCGCTTGCAAGACAGGCGCTGGAACCACTGAGCTATATCCCCGGGCCTGTGATAGCTAAATCTTGTAAACAGCCCAAATGGCCATCAGTGGAAGACTGGATAAAGACGATGTTTTTTTAAAAAAAAATAAACGAAATCACTCAGTCATAAAGAATGATAAACTGGAGTCATTTACACTCAAATGGTTGTGCCTTGAGGACATACTCATAAATGAAATAAAAAGAACACAGATGTGTTAGTACCACATCTTTTCTCTAGTATGAAAAACTGAAGGTGTAAATGAATGCCAAAATGTATGATAGGTAATGTGAAATAGGAAGAACATACACAAAAGGAATAGGAAAAGGGTGGGTAGGGGAAAGTAAAGAAGAGAAAGAAAAAATTTGATAGTAAAAAAGGAAACAAGGCTTATATATATATAGGTTGTGGCAGTTGTAGGGTGGGCAAGAGAAAGGGGAAAAATGAGAAGATATGTCATGCGCAGATATAAATTATCAATGCTAAATGTAATCATAATGTATGTATAAAATGTACCAATAAAATCACTTTTAAAAAAGAAATTGAAATGGTATCTACAGTTCTGAACCTGAGCAAGTCCAGAAAGGCACAGATAAACTGCTCAAGTAGGTGGCTCATGTCCTCTTGTTAATTACTCTTAGCGCTTAGGCGTATTTGCTCTGCATCTACACTTATAGCTTCTTAGGGTGTTCTTTTTTGACCAGATAATGAAGGAAATGAAAGCTCTAATGTGGTTTATAACTGGATTTGTATATCATGCTACCACCAGCTAAAAGTCTATCACCATTACAATATATACCATGCATGCATGCACGCGTGTGTGCATGCACACACACACAAAGTTTGGAAGGCATTGTTGAAGGGAATCTGCCCACGGGATACAGCTCCAGATTATAAATCTGGTTGTCCAATTTCTTCTGCTAGAATAAGGATCTACAGTAATTCAGGCTGGCTAAATAATAAGTTGTTTCACTCTTGATACTTGGAAGAAATAAGACTGAAAAGTTAATGACAAAGAGGACCAAGGATAGCAGTATGGAGAGATAGATTTCTTAGCAGGGGAAGAATGTTCAGTGATATTTATATCCACACAAATGTTTAACCGAGGTCATCTACTTCAGAGGTCGGCCCAGTAATTCAGGACATGAGGTAATGGGTACTGTGGCTATTTGTCAGCTTCTTTTTCAGCTGATTCTCCTTAAGGAATAGAAATGGCTACAGTGTTGCTGACTGTAGGGTTCTGCATCATTTTTGTTGGTTTCCATAGCCCTCATCTAACAAAAATAACAAAGAATGTAGGTGGACTGTGTATTGGTTATCCTACCCACAATTTTTCCCACAGTCCTCAGTTACCCAGTTTAAATAAGCCATCTACTTTTCAAAAAATCCTTAACTGATATACAATGCAAATCCATTTTATTTTTTAAATTGATTTTGTTGGTACATCTTATATATACATTATGATCATAATCGACATTGAGAATTTGCACCAGTACATGACACGTCTTAATTCTCATTTCCCATTTCCCTGCCAAACACTCTAAAAGATACGGAGAAGTTGTACAAGCTCTTTAACTCGGGTTAATCTTTGGAAAATGAAGATACTTTCCTCAAAATATCATAAGGAGTTGAATATTGAGTTCAGTTTCTCATATCTGATGAACACTCAAACAGTTATTATTAGCCTTACTAAATGAAAGTAAGAGAAATGAGAATGAAATTTACCACATTAAATGAATACGTGACATACCTTTAGGAGGTACCATCATCTCAATCCCAATCAAAGTAACAGCAGCATACCTCATAGAATTAGATATAGCAATCCTGAAATTCATTTGGTACCAGAAGAGATCTATAATAGCAAAAGCAATTCTGGGAAACAAAGGCTAGAGTTGGGAGAGGCATCACAATCCATGACTGAAAATTATACTATAGAGCTACAGAAGTAAAAACTACATGCCACTGGCATAAAAACACACCTAAGGATCCATGGAAAAGACTAGAAGATACAGAAACAATTCCAAATACACTCAGCCACCTTATCTTTGATAAAGGAGCCAAACACCTTTACTGAAAAACAGATGGTCTCTTTAATAAATGGTGCTGGAAAAACTGTTTTTCTGCATGCCAAAACTGAACCTAGACTCATATTTTTCACTCTGCACTGTACCTGGAAACCGCAGGGCTCCAGTGCCCAGAGTACTGATCTAATCAAATCCACACAGGCCCTGATTTCCCCCTCCCTCTCAGTGTCAGTGCTGTAGCGGGAGATAAGAGATCTGGCTTCCTCAGCAGTGGTTCAGAAGGGCTAGGAGACAGAGCCTAGAGTTGCAGGGGGCTTAACATTTCCTGCAATCACCAGGGAGAGAATGAGAGATGATAAAATTAGCTCACAAATTTCTCTTTCTCCCTGCTTCCAAGGGATATTCCCAGGAGCAGTAGCATGGACTAGTCTGTCTGGAAATAAGTTGTATAACTGAGCAATTAGATTTTTCTCTTGAACTTCCAGCCAGCTTGTTAATACATCACTTCCTGTTTGTTTTCTCTGCTTTACAGTCTTCCTTCCCCTTTCCCTTCATTCTTGTTGCCTGGCAATTCCACCTGTCATTTGAGTGACAAGTTGTCCCTGGCTTGCCCAAGCCTGAGGGTGATTCCTGTGAGCCAGAGCATTCAGGGCTAAAACCAGAAAAGTCCCAGGAAAACATTAGCAGGTAGGCATCAAGTCCACCCCTAGATGTAACAGTTGGTATTGGGAATGGCTGTGAAAATAGAAAGTAGAAAGATCAGTCTTAAAATGTAATTTTGGAACTAGGCTGAACACTGGTCTGAAAGCGAAAGGATTTCTATTGCTGGTGGTAAGTCGAAGTAGTAATTATGTCAGATACGCATTAGCAGCAGAATCACTGAACCTTTGGGGGGATAAATTGCTCCGAACCAAACCATAGCATATTACTGTGTGTGGCTAGAGGACCATGCAAAGCACTAATAAAGCCTATATGAGTTCGTGTCACTCCTTAAACACACAGATTTGTTTCATTAATGTTCAGTAAAGTTACGCTTGAATCATTTCTCTCAGGGCGCATCAGGTAGTTTCTGCATTGAAGGAATGAGGAGTTCACTGGGCTCTACAGTCTTTGAGAAACTCAAAGATGCCTAGCCTTTGTATCCCTACATCGAGAATAGGAGATGTTGTCCTGCTCTTCGACTCTCTTGTACCAAAGGGGATGATGAGAAGAGTCTTGCCCTTTGTCTGCTGGGCTCCATCATGAGGGAGGGACACTAGCAAGACAGCAGTGAGATTTGGGGATTTATTCAACTATCCCTGCCTGGCCAACCTTTCTAGGATATCACTCAAGAAAAGGTCAGAGCTTCTCTAATGCTGTTCTCTCCACTTAGCCTTTTTGCCTCCAGGCTCCCGTTCACCTTCCTGGCACAGCCGTAGACCAGGCCTATTAGCTTATTCCATGTTACCTGCTCCATGTTATGACATTGGTCCCTCAGGAGCTGGGTTTCACTATTACAACTAATATCCTTACTAAATCCCTCTCAAATTCCTTAACTTGAGTACACCATCTGTTTTCTGTCAGAATCTTATATATGTTTAAGATACATTTGAGGACCAGGGATTTAGCTTAGTGGTTCCAGTGTCTTCCTGGCAAGCACAGGGTCCCAAGTTCAATCCCTGGTACCACATATCACAATGCCGGGCATGGTGGCTCATGCCTGTAATCCCAGCCTCAGGAGGCAGAGGCAGGAGGATTGCTGTGAGTTTGAGGCCAGCCTGGGCTACATAGTGAGTTCAGGGCCATCCTGAGCTACAAAGAGAGGACCTGTTTTTTTTTTTAAAAAAAGATACATTTGGAACTTTTCCAGAACCTTATGGGAGTGTGACCAGGTGACATGTATTAGAGGGACACTTTTTGATGTCTTTTAGAATTTTGAGTGATATAAATGCATCACTTATTGAAAATTTTATTCTACCCTCTTGTACACCATTGAAAACATGCTAAGTGTTAAAGAGGGTCATGGCAGAAAACAAAGTGGCAGTTGATATTATAACCTTTAAAATGTTACACAGTATTTCCCTTTATAGGAAAGTGAATTTATCCTTAGAAAATATCAAAGATAGAAAAATGCATGTACAAGTAGGATTTACTGCTGTCCTTATTTATATAAGGGCTAATTTTCTGACATTGCAAATGTTCAACCAAAGGATCCTTTTTGAGATAGTATGTGACAGAAATCTCTGCACCTATCAAAAATCTTGTCTTTTAGTGGATAGCACAGGAAAATCTCATAATTTTTGATACATGGCAGAAGTAGAATATGAGAAGTACAGTTTCATAAAAACCTTTGTATATTATCTATTTTTATCTTACCAATAAAGACACTGAAGCAGAATAAATGCCTGTATGTGCTTAAAAACACAGTCTTTTCGAATTTGCATGTCAGGAGCCACACGTAATAGAATATCCATCTTAAAGGAGTTCAAACAATAGGATCATTTGATTTTATCATCAAGAGATCTGAGGACAGGTAGTCCTTGAATTGATGTGGCAACTCAGATTATATCACCTGGGACCCATGTTTTTTCTGTCATTCCGTTTGGTCTTTGTCCTCTGTCCTGTGGCCTCATGGTCACAAAATGATAGCTTCAGCTCCAAGAATCACATCACTCAAAGACAATGATCAAAGCAGGAAGGGCTTAGAAGCCAAGTCATTTAGATCAGGCTCTTTGTCTGGACTAGCATTTTGAGGAGGCTGTGTTGTAATCTAGATTTATATGAATCCATAAATACTGCAGAAGAAACTGTCTTATATGTAGAGTACATTGTTCACTCTGTTTTTAAAATGTTCAAACAGTTAGATGTAGAATCAACCTTTTAATGAATTCTTTGTACTTGTTTAAGGAGTGGGCTGAATTATATAATCCCTGAGGTTCCTTCCAAGCTCTGAGGTCTCTTCTGCCTGGCTCTGAGTAGGGAAAAGGTTGGCACAAAATATGTCTGCTATAAACTGTGGTTAACTTTGCCTGGTGAAATTATAGAGGGCTGTATTTTAATTCTCTTTATTATTTTTCTCTTTTCAAAGTTTTTATATGTATTATTAATGTTAAAAGATAATTACATCATTTCCCAGTGTATATGTCCTAAACTAGAAAACTTTTTAAAATCAACAGCATATGTAGTACATGTTTTTTGTTTGTTTGTTTGTTTCCTGATAGTTCAACTAGTTTTACTAGGATTTGTTCCTGAGCTGACTATCCTATACAGGTGTACAGGTAATAATGTCTTCTGCACTGACAATGGTGGAGCTTTTAGTAGAATATTAGACACGGCTGATGGTGTATAGTAAGCAAGCTATTTCTTCTCATATGAGCCCCTTTGCCTCAGCAATTGAAATCCCTCCAAGAAAAGCTAACAAATATATAAATTCATTATCCACTTAATGGCCCACTATCTATCTATCTATATCTATATCTATATATATAGATATATATAGATATATCTATATATAGATATAGATATAGATAGATAGATAGATAGATGATAAGGTTGTCAAAGTTATCACAGCTGGATTTACTTATAAACACTCAGAACAGCCTAGTAATCTCTGTACCTTGTTTTTCTTTTTTGAGACAGGGTCTTGCTTTGTAGTTCAGGCTGGCCCTGAGCTCAGCATCAAACTCACATCACAAGAATCCTCCTGTCTCTGCCTCCCCAATGCTGGGATTACAGGCGTGAGCCACCATGCCAGGTTCTGTGGTTTGTGGTACTGATTGCTGCTGGGTGTGAATCTCCACGGCCAGTATTGTATGTGATTTCTGTGGATTGGGGATCAAACGCTGGCCCCTGTGCTTGCATGACAAGCTCCGGAACCACTGAGCCAAATCCCTGGCCTGTCTGTACCTTGTTTTTCATAGAAACTGTTTCAACAAACTCTAGAAATCTTTGCATGTACTCCTCCTCACAAATACCTTGACATTTGTGAAACAGAAACACATTAAGGGAAAGCAAAGGTAGCAAATGATGTTTTCTCTGTGGTGCTCATTTTCCAGCATGAGTATAGTGAAGCGTAGTGATAAAGGTATACCAGGTATTGACCACCAGTTCTTGTGTGCCATGTACCGTTCTATATACTATATACATGATGATGAATCTATGGCACTCATGCCACAGCGGGCATGCAGTGAACATCCTCTCTGTCAGGATGTGAGCCAAGTCACCATGTTGCTTTTTCTACACTAAAACTTGAGTATTCAGATCTAATTGCAGTGTTGGCAGTTGTGATAAAAAAAGTGGGCGATATTCTGGGCACTCAGTCTCTAAAACATTTGCCACCGCTGTACTAAACCCTCATAGCAGTTCTACATAGCAGATAGTATTATCTCAATTTTGCAGATGAGATTAGGACTCAGAAAGAAGGACTGACATTTTGCAAAAAGCAACTCAGCTAATGAATGAGGAAGTCAAGATTTGAACAGATCATTCTAAACCTAAAGCCCAGGCTTTAAGCAGTTGCTATATTTGCCTAATTTTTCTGCTTAATATACTCAGCCCGGTTATCTCTTGAATTTAAAAGGTACATGATGCTTTGTTTTTTAAAAAAAAATCAATATTTTTTTCAGCTACAGTTAGTTTTCTGGCCCCTGTAAGCACTATGCTCATATTAAGAAGCATGCCATTCTGTAGGTAATGGTCCCTTTCTCCTCCAAGTGGAAATGTATTTTTTTTTTTAGGGTTTTTTTTTTTTTTTTAGGTTTTTTTGAGACAGGGTCTCGCTTTGTGGTTCAGGCTGGCCCTGAGCTCAGCCTCAAACTCACACCACAGTAATCCTCCTGCCTCTGCCTCCTGAGTGCTGGGATGACAGGCGTGAGCCACCACGCCCGGCACTGTGGTATGTGGTACTGGTTGCTGCTGGGCGTGAGTCTCCACACCCAGTATTGTTATGTGGTTACCGGGGAATTGAACCCTGGGCCTTGCGCTTGCAAGACAGGCGCCGGAACCACTGAGCTTACTCCCCGGCCCAGTGGAAATGTATTTTGATTGTGTCTTTAACTGTACTTTTGGAACAGCAACTGTCCTATAGAAGGTTAAGCTCATTTCTCCTTTCCTCATTCCCAATGCCCATGTATGTATGTATGTATGTATGTATGTATGTATATATGGAATATATATATGGAATATATATATATAACATTATATATGGAATATATATATTATATATATAACATTATGTATATATATTCCATTTTTTCTTTTCTATAACCAAATGTTTTTCTTTCTCTTCTTTGCTTTTCCCATCCACTCTCCCTAGTTCCCCTTCCCCTCCAAACATTTTCTTTATATATCACAATACCTATTATATATTTTGTACCTTCTTTACACCTTCAGTTTCTCATACTAGAAAAGTGATACGGTATTTACATGTGTGTCCTGTTTATTTCACTTGTGAGTGTGGCCTCAAGGTATAGTCATTTAGCTATAAATATCTCAAGTTTATCTTTATGATAACTGCATAGTATTCTATTTTATATTTTAAAAACCTATATCTTCTTTATCCAGTCTGTAGATGATGGACTTTTGGGCTATTCCCCAAATTTAGCTATTAGAAATTATGCTTCTATAAACATGAGTGCAACTATGTTGCTATGGTATGATGCTTTTAGTTCTTTTGGGCATGTATACTAGGGAAATAGGAAGTCAAAGGGGGCATCTAATCCTATCCTATCTCCACACTGATTTCCACAGTGGTTATGGTGGGTCTTTGAAAGAATAAAATTTACAAACCCTTAGCCAAACTTATGCCCCCAAAACGAAAGAAAAGGCTCAAATTCCTGCATTAGGAATTTGGAACAAAATGAGTGAAATCACACCAGTCCTAGCAGAAATCCAGAGGACAATCAAGACTTACCTTGAGAACCTGTCCTCCAATGAGATGGAAAATGGAGAGAAATGCCCAGATTCCTAGTGCATATGAATTACCAAAGTTGAACAGGGAAGATACACAAATTCTAAATACCCCAATATCAATCAGTGAAATGGAAAATATAATTTAAAACCTACCATCATAGAAAAATGCAAGTCCTAATTGCTTTGCTGCTGAATTGTACAAGAAATTTAAGTAAGAACTAAGACCACTAGTTGTCAAACTCTTTAATGAAATTGAAAAGGAAGCAATACTCCCGAGTTCATTCCTGGAATTCAAAAGCAAAGAAAGAAGCTGAGGATTTAGCTCAATGGTGCTGGCGCCTGCCTTGCGAGCACAAGGTCCCTAGTTTGATCCCTGGTAACCACATACAACAGTGCCAGGCACCCACCAGAAATCAGTACCACATTCCACAGTGCTAGGTATGGTGGCTCACGCCTGTGATTCCAGCACTGGAGAGCCAGTGGCAGGAGAATTGCTGTGAGTGTGAGGAGAGGCTTTCCTGGCATACATACTGAGCTCAGCGCCAGCCTGAACTAGAAAGCGAGACCTTGCCACCCCACCCATGGCATATAATTTTATAAAGAGAGTGAATGTTTAACCTTTTAAAAAAATTATTATACTAAAAGACATGTTGCCATAAATCCTTCTCAAAATATTCTCCTTTGAATCAAAAACATTTATCTCATTGTGTTTACTATTTCCCCAAGCAGTTCAGGAAGTCCTCTTTCATAAGTGTCATCAATTGCACTCGTTGGCCATCTTGATTTCCTGAACTGATTCAAAATATTTACATTTCGTGATCATTTTGACCTGGAGAAGAGCCAGAAGTCACACAGTGCAGATCTGGTAAGTAGGGTGTGTGAGGACACCCCATAACATTTACAAGCCTGCTTTTCTGTTGGATGGCACTACGCAGCACCATTCACTATATTTTTGATCACACCTTATAAAGATACTAATGAAAACTGAGGACTTCCAGAACTACTTTAGAAAATACAAAGAACAGGAGGCTAGGTATGCTCAAACGGAGGTGGAGAATTTTGAGGGTAATGAATGGCAGTTTGTCTTTTCTTATAATAAATTTTAAAAATTTAAAATCACCATATATTTTGACCACCCCTTGTATTTATATTAAGTTAAAACTGAGAAGTTAAATATATATTTATTTAATAAGTCATTTAAAATCATAACAAATCTACATGTTCACATATACATATATTCATGAAAACAGGTAAATATAGTGAGAAAAAGGAATTAAATTTTGTGTATTTGCAAATCCCTTCAATGTCTGGTTTAACAGAAGATAGCTGTAGTCTTACATTTGTTTCTGTGATGAATTTGTTTTTATTTTTTTGGTTGAAGTATATGAAGAAATTTCAGTCTCACACAGACACATAAAGGAGAAGAAAAGAGTATTTTAGCAATATCTTCCGGTAATTTTAGACATTCTCTTTGCTATTACACTTAAACTTCTTAAGTAGTAGCTGATTATAATTAGTTGTGATGTGGAACCCCAAACCAAGGGAATTTGTTTCCTCTGGCCTATTTTGTTTCGGAATGTATCTTTTACTGAGGCAAGATTTTGCAACATCATGCATTAGTTACTTGGAACATATTAGTTCACTGGCTTGTGAAAATCTTTACAAAATTGATATATCTTATTACATAATGTTTTCCACAACTCACTTTTAGTAGTATGAATACCATCCTCTTTAGGAAAATCTTAAAGTACTAGGGAGCTATGAAACTCACCGTGGGAAATAAAAGTTTTCAAAATGCTAATATTTACATACAAGCTCAAACTATATCATTGGTAACAAATACTGTCAGTCGATTCTTCCTTATAGTGACAGGCTCATTTTGTTCATGTTTGCAAAAATGCCTGCTATCTTCTCACATCAGAAAAACCGTAGTTTGTCTATCAGTTACTTTTTCTGCTAAAAATAATGCTCCCCGAACACAGCATTTCATTCAATTCACGATTTACACAATCCCGCAAATGCTTCACCTTGAGACAGCAGTCACTCTTTGGTATGCAGCATGATTCTCATCTCATCACACAGACTGTAAAACACACATGCATTCAAAAGTTAATAAAATTAATTATTTTATTACAGATTCAATGACATTACGAAGTGGAAGGGTCTCTCTTTTGCCGTGTAGTGGAGATGAAGAATTTGAGGACTTGGAGCACAGGCTGGCACTAGTGCCTCAGTTTGCAACTAAAGAGTCTGTGGTTTCACTCGCCTTTGCCTTTACACTGTCAGGGCACTGGCAACACGTGGACATGTAAATAAAGTCTCTATCCTGTGTGATGATATCATCAGGCGGGCTGGGGATTTAGCTCAGTGGTTCCGGCGCCTGTCTTGCAAGCACAAGGACCCGGGTTCCATCCCTGGTAACCACATACCATACTGGGCGTGGAGACTCACACCCAGCAGCAACCAGTACCACATACCACAGTGCCGGGCGTGGTGGCTCACGCCTGTCATC
>PVIR01001890.1:0-34261 GCA_004026965.1 Petromus typicus | reverse complement strand
GTCTCAAAAAACCTAAAAAAAGAGTGCAATCATGATGTGTATATTTAATGTACCAATAAAGATAATTAAAAAAAAAAAAAACCTAAAAAAAAATTCTGGGCAAGTAAAATTTAATTTTTAAAAAACTAAGTTGGAAAATAAAATTGGGGCAAATAGAAATCATATATGTAGGTCAGTAGAATGAAAAAAGCACAGTTCTTTGAATAAAATAACTCTACGTTATCAGAGAGTTATGAATGTTAGTCTCGAACCATAGTAATAAGACATTAGAGATTCTTACAAAAATTTTCCCCAAGTTTTTCTTACTATAAAATATATAATCACGGGGGCCGGGGAGTTAGCTCAGTGGTTCCGGCGCCTGTCTTGCAAGCGCAAGGGCCCGGGTTCGATTCCCCGGTAACCACATAACAATACTGGGTGTGGAGACCCACACCCAGCAGCAACCAGTACCACATACCACAGTGCCGGGCGTGGTGGCTCACGCCTGTAATCCCAGCACTCAGGAAGCAGAGGCAGGAGGATTGCTGTGATGTGAGTTGGAGGCTGAGCTCAGGGCCAGCCTGAACCACAAAGCGAGATCCTGTCTCAAAACACCTAAAAAAAAAATATATATATATATATATATATACAATCACTCCACCAAATTTTCAACCACATATCATTTTGCAAGTTTGTTATATTTTTCTTCCTGATCCATTTTCACTCTACCCCAAAAGTTTCTTGAGATTAAGAAGCATATATTAATTATGAAAGCAGCCTATGCTTAAACAGTGTTTCACAAATGTTTATTTTAGTGAATGAATATATTTGCCAAATAATCAAGAAACAATATGAAGTTTTTAATTAAAACTTCATACAAGCTACTTGAAAGAAGAAGCTAATATATAGTTATCTTCAGAGGCAGATATATTTAAATGCATCAGCTAAAACCTGATCCTGCACTGAGCTCTTAAAGTATTGTCAGCTAAAAATAGTTTTGTCCAACATAACTAGTGGCCACAAGATGTTTTAATCACTGATTTTTTTCATTTCATATTTCTAAGTCTAGTAAATACCATGATACTATGGTACAACTGAAGTGTGGTGAGTTGGGTACCTGGGTCTACTTTCAAACTATTAGAACTATTTTTTGCCACTTACTAAGAACTAAATCAAAGGTAAAATTCACATGCCTACACACACAGACTCATACGCACATATATGTACATACAAATAGAAACAACAGGAATTAGGGCACAAATTAGGGCACAAACTCAGTGGAAGACGAAGGGGAGGCCTTGCATACTTGAATGCACATGTGTTTGAGTATATGTGTGTTTACAGTCAATTTGATAATATCTATTCTAGATTGTTCTTCAGTTTTTTTCAGAAACTAAAATGGATCGTAGATATCATTGACCCAAATCCTATCAATTTCTATAGTAAAAATCCACTGAGTTGAAGTATATAAGCCTCGGAATAATACATAAATATAAAGATACATTGTTTTGTGGTCGTAGTTCGAGCTCCCTCTCCGAACAGCACCCATAGTTACACATTTCAAAACTGAATAAAGATTCTGGGATCCTGTCTTTTGTGATACAGAAAGTGATAGAATTGCTTTGTTCTAGATTTGCTTGGATTCATCATTAAGGCATTGCCACCTTCAATAATTTTCAAAACCATCCATTAGAAGTTCAAATATAGCTACTAGTAGCATATAGCTGGGGTAACAACTTTGAAGGGGCTGCTACAGCACAGATAGCTATAAAAGAAAAAAATAATACATTTGGAAGTTTGTCACATATTCATTAACTATAGTGAGTTACACTGTGAACATTGGGCAAACGTATAATAAAACAGTGTCTTAGTTTGGGCTGCTATAAGAAAGTACCATAGAGTCAGGCATGGTGGCTCATGCTTGTAATCCCAGCACTCAGGAGGCAGAGGCAGGAGGATTGCTGAGTTCAAAGCTCGCTGGGGCTACATAGTGAGCTCAGAGCCAGCCTGAACTACAAAGTGAGACCCTGTCTCAAGAAAGAAAGAAAGAGAGAGAGACAGAGAGAAAGAGAGAGAGACAAAGACAGAGAGAAAGAGAGAGAGACAAAGACAGAGAGAAAGAGAGAGAGAAAGGAAGGAAGGAAGGAAGAGAGAAAGGGAAGGGAAGGAAAGGAAAAAGCAAAGGAAAGAAAAGGAAGAATAGAAAGTACCGTAGGTGTCTTATACACAACAGAAATCTCCAGGTTTTAAACTGACATCATCTTGTATCTTTAGATGGTAGAAAAAGGCCAAAGCACTTCCTTTTGTAAAGACATTAGTCTTGTCTATGAGGGCTCCGCACTAATGGCTTAAGAACTTCCCACATCTCACTTTCTAATGCCATACTACTTAGGGTTAGTATTCTCACTTAAGAATTTTAAGGGTGGGCCGGGGAGTTAGCTCAGTGGTTCCGGCGCCTGTCTTGCAAGCGCAAGGACCCGGGTTCGATTCCCCGGTAACCACATACCTATACTGGGTGTGGAGACTCACGCCCAGCAGCAACCAGTACCACATACCACAGTGCCCGGCGTGGTGGCTCACGCCTGTAATCCCAGCACTAGGGAGGCAGAGGCAGGAGGATTGCTGTGATGTGAGTTGGAGGCTGAGCTCAGGGCCAGCCTGAACCACAAAGTGAGACCCTGTCTCAAAAAACCTTAAAAAAAAAAAAAGAATTTTAAGGGTATATAAACCTTTGGCCCACTGGAAATAGAGAAGTAGTAATTTAAATATTTATCTAAGTAGATAATTGTTCAAATATATAAGTATCAAATGATTCTGAGCATCATTTCACTTAATGGGAACACTTCCTACAGAGAAAGGGAGAAAGAGAGAGAGAGAGAGCACATGAATCTAAATCTCTCACTTCATCTCTGGGTATAGCCTACAACAGAGGATGGGTTTCCATTCTTTCAGCAAATGTTTACTGAAAAATTGCTAAGTGCTAGTGCTATTCTGGGTTCCAAGTATACATTGATAAGCAAGATACGTTAAGGGCGTTTGGAAAATATTAGAGAGCTCCATGTTCTCATGAACCTTACATTATAACTGCATTAAGATCACAATGAACAAATAATAAAAATAACTTCTCAAGAAATAAGTGATATGTAGAGAAAGTAACGAGACAGAATTGATGGGAATAATGCAAAGTGAGACTTCATCAGAAGCTTGGTAGGAAAGACCTTTTGAGCTAAGATGTGAATGATGAGAATGTAATCATATGAGAAAATATATGGAAGGAGCACTCCTAACAAAAGGAGGCAATAGAATAAAAGTCCTGGAGAAGGGATTTGGAGCATAGTGACCAAAGGGGAGTGTTGTTCAAGAAAGGAGGTGAAAAGATTTGCTGAGGCCTAGTCACAGAAGCCGTGACAGTTTGAGTTTATG
Organism: Petromus typicus; assembly: GCA_004026965.1. NCBI lineage: Eukaryota > Metazoa > Chordata > Mammalia > Rodentia > Petromuridae > Petromus > Petromus typicus. Next base: position 30,859 of record PVIR01001890.1, on the reverse strand, counting down.
TACAATAGAAAGTCATGAGAAGTTTATTTAAACTTTTATTTGAAAATAACTTTGTACCTACAAAGCAGTTGCAAAGACAGTATAGTCTACTCCTATGTAGCATTTACCCAGATTCCCCTACATTAACATTCCATATAACCATGATTCAGCAATCAAAACTAAGAAATTAGCATTGGCACCAAATCTTATTTCACCTAATTTTAAAATAATGTAATTTTTCTATTCCAGAATCCAATCCAGGATATCACACTGTATTGGGTTTTCATGTTTCCCGACTCTTGGCCAATCTGAGATAGAGCCTCGGTCTCTTTATTTTGTATGACTTTGACTTTTTGTTTTTTAATACTGTAGTGGACAATTTTTTAAAAGTCTTTTTGAGACAGTCTCACTTTGTAGTTCAGGCTGATCCTGAACTCAGTAATCCTCCTGCCTCTGCCTCCAGAGTACTGAGATTATAAGTATAAGCCATTCATTATTGGTACATTTTGTATACCCATCATGATCACACTCAACATTGAGAATTTGTACCAGTATATGCCATGACTTAATTCTCATTTTTTGACTTTGGCATTTTTGAAGAGCGTTGACCATGTACTTTGTAGAATCTCCCTCCAATTAGGTTTGTCTGAAGTTTTCTGATGATTAGTTTATAATTATGGATTTTGAGAAGAATAACGCAAAACTGAATGCCCTTCTCAGTGCATTATATCAGGGGCTCGTGACATCAATATGTCTTACCACTGGTGATGTTGTAGGTTAAGTCAAGGGACAGGCAGGGAAATGTAAAGGGCCTTATTGAAGTTTCTGGCAAATAAAGAGTTAAATCCCTGCTAGAAACTGTAGCTAAGAAAAACAGTTGATGAAGCTACCTGGCTCACTTCATGCCAGAATCCCAAATCCCTCCTCCCTTTACCTCCAATTAAGCACAGAGGAGGCAAAGTGAAGAGACAGATAGCTATTGTGTTAGTTACTTTTCTCTCCTTGCTGAGACAAAATGCTCAACACCTAAAGTTAAAGGGAGAAAGGATGTATTAGGCTCACAGTGTGTAGAGGTTTCAGTTGATAATTGGCTGGCTCCAAGGAAGAGAGGCAATAGTTCATGGTGGTGGAAGACAGCAAAAACACCCAGGGAACTTAACAGCATTTTTGTGCTCCTTTTAGTTTATTCAGACTATTTAAAGTGGGGAGTACTAATGCCCTTAATCCTAGTACCCTTGGGCCTAGCCCCACCATGAATTAATCACACACTGTATGTTCAGCCACCTCTGAGAAAAGCATGAGGTTTTGGGAGCGGCATCTAAATATAAGCCATAACAACAGCTATATTATAGAAAACTCAATGTATAAAATACATACTAACACTTAGGGATATATATATATATTTCTCTCACCATGTTAATATACTGAAATATGCATATATCCTTTTTTCTAACTCAGCCTTGAATATGAGGCTGTGCCATAAATCCCACAAGGTAAGCGCCTACCCAGGACAAAGAGACCAGAATGCTTACCCAAGCTCTATGTGCACATAGGCAATGGGAGTGGTAATGGCCGAATCAGGGATCTCAGAGCCCAGGAGGGCAAATCAAGCTATAACAACTCTCAAAGAAGAAGTTCCCTTTCTTGCCATGTAATAAAAAAGCCTAAGCACAAAGAGCCTTGAGTACTTGGTTCTGGAATCCCTACTTTAATCTAACAGGGAAAACTACCTCTCACCTTCTTTTTGCACTTTTTTCCAGCAGAATAATTTTGTTTCTCCTTTTAAACTTGAGTCTAACTATTTTATTGATGTAAAATTTATGAACCTGTAGGTAAAACATCTACCCTGTCAGATGTGACATTGCCTGTAATGATTACTTGGTTAAGGTGGTATCTGCTGTTCTTCCACTGCAAGGTTACATTTTTTGCCTTCCACATTCCATTCATTAGAAGCAAGTCACTAAGACTAGACCACATTTGAGAGGAAGAGAACCAACATTTTCTTCCTGGAATACTAAAGGCATTGTGAATATATGCTAAAAGCTGCGTAAGAGTCAACAAATGTATTTGGAAATGCACATTGAAACAATGCAATGTCCTTCTCCTTAAAATGAATTGACATTATATTCTTTGGAGGTAAAATTTGATAATTTTTAAATGACAGAATATTTTGTACATGGGAATGAAGTAGTATTCATCTTACTTTGATTGTCTTTGGTCTTGTATCTGTGCTATTGTGTTTATCATAAGTCTTGAAAATTTTTCTCTCTGCTTCAAATATTTCTACCTTGCTATTTCTCTTTTTTCCCCCCTCTGAATCCAGCAAAGCATGTTAATCCGGCATTACTTGTCACTGTTCCTGGATCCTCTGCTCTGAACTTTTCCTTCTTTTTTTTTTCTTTGCATTTTCTTTTAAATAGTTTTTTTTTTTAAATTTTTCTTCAAGTTTCCTTGGCTGTGTAAAGTCTGTTAAGCCCATCAAAGCCATTGTTCATCTCTGTTACTATAGTTTTTAGTTTTAGCATTTCCATTTGGTTCTTAAAATTTTATCTTTCTGCTGAAACATTGCTTATTCTATTTGTGCCTTTAACATATTAATCACAATTGTTTAAAATTTATCATGTAACTCTTTTACCATAGATGTCATATATGAAACTGGTTTTAATAATTGTTTGTATCTTGCTAATATTTTGCCATATTTCGTTGTTAGGCTGACAGCTGATATGTTGCATAGGGCAGCAAATGTGAGATCAATATTTTTGTGCCTGAAGATGGGCATGCCTTTTCTTCTGCTAAGCATTGAGTATGAAAGCTTGTGTTAACCTGGTGAGGATGTGAAATCCATTGTTGCTATGGCTACTCACTGTAAATCACAGTTTGGAAATTGCTGTTGTGTATTTGTGATGTGGACTTGTTAATCAGATATTATTTTTTCAGTGCCTTCACCTCTTTGGACCTTGCATTTTCCATTTCTGCTGCACCGCTGAGAGAATATATATCTTGTAGCTACCTAGCTCTGACCCATTGTTATTTCTACTTGATGCGTGCTGCCCTGTGGGGAGGGTCAGGACATAGTAACATTATCTGGTGATATGTTCCAGCCTGGTCTCAAGCAGGTGCTATATCTCTGAGTCTCAAGGTCATGACCTTCACAAATGCTCTTGCCTCTCCCCAGCTGTAGTTTTAAATGAGCACAGATTCTTACTTGTCCTTCTGAGGTAGTTTCTTTTATTCCGCTCTGTTTCCCAACTGCCTTGGCTTTTGGCCAGTGCCCTAAGATGATATGTTCTTGCTGCTCTTCCCTCTACAAATCTAAGGCTTTTGTTCCATATGTGAATTTGGAGAGATGGACTGAGCAGTTCCAGCAGTCACTGTTGTTTCTCTCCCCTAGCCAGCAACATAAGGAAAGCTTTATCAGGATTCTGCCTGCTCTTGCTTATAAATATTTAGTGGGATTTGTGAGGAAAAATCTTGCAAGAGGATAAAGTTTTCAAACTAGCCCACACTTGACCTTTAGCAATTCATTAAAAATATTTAATTAAATCTTGTTACCAGTTTATATAGAATCCAGCAGCATCTACCCCAAACTAGCAAATGTTCAGCTTCTTATCTACCTGAAAAAATTTATTTCCTTCAGGTTTTGGACTATATGGTTCTCCTATAACCTCTCCTGTCTTCAAAACAGGTCCTATAACCTTACCTTATTCAAGAATAACCATAATTTTCAGTTTATCCAGATTTTTTGTATGTGTGTATGAACAAGATGGTCTTTCCTGCTTTGTACATCTGTAAAATGAAATCAGAATCCCTCATTGGAGGATTTTGAACAGAGTGGTAATATGATTTAATCTGTACTCAGAGGTTACTGTGGTTTTTACATAGAGAATGGACTCTAGAATTTTGGAGAGAGAGCAAATGGAAAAGGAGAGAAACCAGATAGAGTGCTGTTGTATTTGTGGGATAAAAAATACATGGCAGCTTGGCTTGGCCATTAGCAGTAGACAAGAAAAAGTGTAGATATTTCAGAACATGTTCTTGAGGCACAGTGAAAAAAAATTAAGATTAGAGTACATAATCAGGATTTATTCAGAGACTAGAACTGCACCAGTAATTTGAATAAGAAAAGTTTAATATGTAAGTAATTATTAACTAGTAACAAAGGCCTAACTACTGAGAAGTGTGAAACAATACTATAGGAGTAGTCAGTGAAGGAAGCAGCCACTATTCCTGTCCTTAGTGCTGAGAGAGAGCAGCAAAGGAAGGAACAAACTGGGAAAAGGGCATATATCTGACTCAGTAATCCCACTGCAGGTGTTAAGTCAAGGGCAATGGGAAAATGTCTCTTAAGACTCATGAAAGAACTTTCTAGAATGATGACATTATTTCATATCTGCATCACAATGGTGTTTATATCAAAAATCATTGAAATTTACTGATGAAATTTACTTCAGCATCACTGATACTGAAGGGAGAGAATGGTTATGGGAGATACAAGAAGATAGACCTAAGTAGGAAAAGTTTGTCTCAAATTTCAGAAGGTGCAGCAGAGCTAGTCCCATTAGTGGAAAGACTGAGAATGTGTTTTTAGAATTTTGTCTAGAAAACTTAAGCTTCTCCAATACTGGTGCTAAATAGAAGATTGGCTGAAGATAGATACAAATTTTGCTAGGGCAGCATAGAGAGGGAAAAGGAATTCAGCCATGTTGTTCTGATTAAAGCAGTTTCAGTCATCTGGTGGCTCAGTCGGTTCTGACTTGTCTAAGATGACCCTATTCATATGTCTAACAGTTGGTGTTGGCTGGGCTGCATGACTCTAGCCAATTAGTCTCGTTATCATGGAAATCAAATTCAAAAGGCAAGCCCCCAGTGCACAAGCATTTTATCAGTGTCTGCTCTTGTTACATTCACTGATATCCTGTTGACCAAAGATGGTCTTCTGCAGGAGTCCAGTCTGTGAGGTGAGGTTGGAGAAGATAACTGAGGATGTGGATGGTGAAGTGTGGCACATGGGAGGACCATTTGTTTAGCAGTCAGCCCCAGGGAGATTAGGTACAGCGTTCTCTTCCAACAGCCTGTAAACAACAACTAAAACTAAATAGAAAAGAGAGTCTGTTATTTTCCTGGAAAAACATCATTTTCCTAAGAGTATTATAACCTAGCCTATGATATCTGCAATTTTTCTCAATGTCATGAAATTCTAAAGACAATCAATTTGAAAAATACATGTGTCACAGAACATTTTGAGGAAAGAGAAGTCTTATAATGAAATGATGATAGTGTTTAGCAGCTTCCAAAATGTGTTAACTTGGCTCCTCTGCTTTGAATGAGCAAATTTGTAGACAGAAGATTTAACCAAATGACCTTTAATGTTCTTTTCAAGTACTGAGATTTTATGATAAACCACTTGGTAATCAGTCTATTACAGCTCATTCTACCCTAGCTGAGAAAATGCTCTTTTTTTTTTCTAAGCACACACACATACGCCTCTGCATAAAACACAGCGCTGCAACAAATGACAGTCCTGTTTCATAATATTTGTCTCCTGGCAGAAGAGGGCCAGCTCTTGAGTTATTGCCTCATTAGTGGAAATAAAAATCATTGACAGCTCCCAGAATTAGGAGAACAGAAATATTGAAACTTTCTTTTACAAGGGCTATTTCTGACTGTCATTTTTCTTTGAATATCAGAATATCTTAACCCTTGTTCCTAGATTAGTGGAAAGACCGTAGAAGGAAATTTTGAGGTGGAAAGCAGAAAAAAACAGTAGGCATGAACCAAAAAAGAAGTGATTCTTATGTTTCATGGTGATTAGATAGGCAGATATAAATAATTTTCACTGTTCTCTAAAGAATCTCATTGTAGAGAAAAATTCTTATTTCATATAACACCATAAAAACGGAGCTTTACCAACTCAGAATTAGGTCCCTGAGTATTTTTATTTGCTCTGCTGGCACAGCAAAGCTTATGGGCAACTTATAATTGCCTGAGTACCCAAAGGTTATGGATCAATCACTTAGCCTGCCAGTCATGCCAAGTCGCAAGCCTGGGAAATGTCAGAGAGGCCTGGCATTTTTTTTTTTCACAAAGGCAAAATGGCTTAGTGTTATATTTGGAAGAAAAACACAGAGAAAGGAAAATGCTTTTGAGTGTACTTAGTGAGAAACATCATTTATATCTAACAGTAGCACATTTTTAATAATGAGGCCAGCAGGGAAAAGGTAGAGAATAGGAAGGACCTTGCAGCAAGAGCTCTGCTCAGTGAGCCAGCTCAGCTGTTGTGAAGTGGACCCAAAAGTCCACAGGGGAAGAAAGGATATTATGTTTTTAAAATGGAGTGTGTAGCATTTGCCTTTATTTTAAGGGGGAAAATGTTGGAGTCAGTCTCGCCCCCTGACCTGCTCTTGCATCTATGACATTTATTCTTGCAAGATAACCTTTCATAGTTACGCATATCTGAACTCTTTTTAGACTGAGTTTGTTTTTCAGTTACTGAGGAATTTTCTTCATCATTTAATAAAAGGAAATTTGACTTTTGCCAGAAGTTAATAGTAGAGGGAATCACATGGAATCAACAATATCCTACTATTTTGACCTTCAAATAGAAACTGTATATTATGTAGCCTTCTATGGTTCCTATCAGTGCCAACTTTTGAGTTATTAAAGTAAAGAGAATGATGGTATTATCATTGGTTAGAGTCTAGGGAGATATTTTATACATAGCTAGAGAGATGGTTCTAAGCTTTGTGTTTCTAGTGGGCAACTAGAAATTTGTATCAAAAAATCTCAAAAATGGGTTGGAGATGTAGCTCAGTGGTTCTGGCACCTGCTCGCAAGCACAAGGTCCTCAGTTTGACCCCTGGTACCAAAAAAAAAAAAAAATCTGAAAACTTTGCATTTCCTGTGAATTTACATTTGATCTTTTTTTTTTTTAATGATCTTTTTTTTTTTTTTTTGAGACAGGGTCTCACTTTGTGGTTCAGGCTGGCCCTGAGCTCAGCCTCAAACTCACATCACAGCAATCCTCCTGCCTCTGTCTCTCGAGTGCTGGGATTACAGGCGTGAGCCACCACACCCGGCACTGTGGTATGTGGTACTGGTTGCTGCTGGGGTGAGTCTCCATGCCCAGTATTGTTATGTAGTTGCTGGGGATTGACCCCAGGTCCTTACACTTGCAAGACAGGTGCTGGAACCACCGAGCTGTATCCCCAGCCCTTTTGCAATGATCTTAAAACCACAGATGTGGGCAAAGTTTCATATGTGAATTTTTCACCACAGTGAAAAGTTGGATACTCACTAAATTTCCTTAAAGTGATGGAATTGCTCAGAAATCATGACAAACAGAAGAAAAAGATTGTGCTGTGCCAGCAGGAAAGCCCTGAACTGAGACATAGTCAACATGTGCTCAGAGGCCACGGACTCATCATCGTGTCAACTGCACACAGTGGGGCCAGAGCCTCACTTCCTGTTCTCAGCCAGGCTCCTAGTAGGTCTTAAAATGGCTGGTGATGTCAGTATCTACACTGAGTATAATTAGCCTCCAATCCACCTACTTCTCCAGTAAGGGATGGATCTCCTAGAATCATTTCTGACAGTTCTGGGCTGTCGCAGTAGAGGCTGTGTAGGGAGATGTGAGATAAATCCTACTCTGTGGGACTGGCAACTTCTGGCTTCAATAAATATCAATACTAATAATAGTTTCTTACTATTGCAAGAGCACTTCCCTCCCCTCCCCAAAGCACTGCATTCCATTCCCCTTCTCTTGCTTTTTGTTCTTGTTCATATACACCACTTGCCACTTTGTGCAACTGACATAATTCTTGTTTTATTATCTGTCTCCCCCTACTGGCATAAAGGTAGAGGTCTTTGGTTTGGTTTTGGTTTTTTCTCCGATTCACCTCCAGGCCCCAGCTCCTATAATAGTACTTTCCTCATACACAGCAGGACCTTAGTGAATGTTGGTGAACGAGTTCATATTTACTGTATATGTCTCATGTGCTGACACCTTAATTTAGTGCAGCACAGTTTGTAGGGGAATCAATGATAAATAGGCAACATGAGGAGCACGCATGAGAGGAGGACGATGGCCAGCTCCCTCTTTGCCTTTCTGGTGTCTATGAGGGTGATGGAAAGAGTTGATGAGAGATATGTGACCAAACCATCTCTTTTTTGTTTTTTGCTTTTTTGTTCTTGGGGGTTTTGTTGTTGTTTTGGGGGTTTGTTGTTGTTGTTTGTTTGTTTGTTTGTTTGAGACAGATTCTCTCTTTGTAGTTCAGACTGGCCCTAGCTCACTATGTAGCCCAGGCGAGCCTCGAACTCATGGCAATCCTCCTGCCTCTGCCTCTCAAATGCTGGGATTACAGGCATGAGCCATGACACCTACAACTGTAGTATGTGGTACTGATTGCTGGTGGGCATGAGTCACCATCCCCAGCATTGTTACATGTGATTATGGGGAATTGAACTTGGGACCTTATGCTTGCAAGGCAGACATTAGAACCACTGAGCTAAACCCCTGGCCCCAACTATCTCTTAATACACTCTCCTCTCCACCAACTGTGCCCCCACAGCACTTCTCACCAGGTCCCCAGTAAAGATCTCCAAATGCAAAGGCTGAGAATGCTCTTCTTATCACTTTCCTTCTAGGTCTGAAGCCAGTAGACACTTGTCCATCAGTCTGGAATTCTGCTTCCAAGATTAGGGGTGAGTGACAAGCTGTAAAGTTGTATCATAGCAAAGAGAGTATTTGGTAACTAAGCAAATATTCTAAAGTGGTCATTTCTAATGGCTTTTTTTTTTAGCTGCCCATGTTTGTCCTTGTTACTTAGGCTCCTTCCTTGGCTTTCTCTATCCAACTCCTCATTCCCAGAAGCACCATACTTTTACCCTACAAAGACTAGGTCTGAATGGTACCCTGTAAGAGTCATTATATTTTCCTGCTGAGCAAGATGAGCATTGAGCTTGTTTAAGCAGAAGCGAAGTTTGATAGTACATGTGCCACTCTTGTTTCCCTCTCCCCATGTTATCTGTCACAGCTACTGGCCGTTGCCCCTTTGCTGATCATTAGTCTGACTATGCCTACAGTGAGTAAAGCCTTCATTTTTATGCTCTAGCAAAAGAAAAAAGATGTCTCCTCCTGCGAGTACAAAACAGCCAGCTTTCACAACATGAACAAGGACTTCCAAATTATTGCCAGCTCCCGCCATGCAGTTCATTCTTTCAGAATTGCAGTTTTCCAGTCCAAATTATACTTGAAAAATGACTAGCTCCCTGGATTAAATTGCGCAGTGTCCAGTTTATACCTTCCTCACAATAACAAGGAGAGTACTGCTTCAGATTTCTCGTTGGAAAGGCAGTGAAGTCTACTAGAGAAGACAGAAGAGCAGATACCAGAAAATCTGGCTGTATTTATGACTGCCTCTCTCTCTCTGTCTCTCTCTCTCTCTCTCTTTAGTTTTTGAGACAAGTTCTCACTTTGTAGTTCAGGCTGGCCCTGAGCTCAGCCTCAAACTCACATCACAGCAATCCTCCTGCCTCTGCCTCCCAAGTGCTGGGATTACAGGCGTGAGCCACCACGCCCGGCACTGTGGTATGTGGTACTGGTTGCTGCTGGGGTGAGTCTCCACGCCCAGTATTGTTATGTGGTTACCGGGGAATCGAACCCGGGTCCTTGCGCTTGCAAGACAGGCGCCGGAACCACTGAGCTATATCCCCAGCCCTATGACTCTCCTTAAAGACTATGATTTGTTCTTTTCCCTTCTTCTCTCCTCTCTTGTTCCCTCTTCTCCTGCTCCTTTTCTTGCCCTCTCCTCTCTCCTCCCTTCTGCTTCTCATCTTTATGGGAGACATAAAGGTGAATTATGAGAGATATAAAGATGAACAATTCATCTTCCCATCCCTCTGCTTTCCATGTCAGTCCCTTCTTTTCTGTTCTTTCCTCCTTTCTCCTTCCCTATCTTTTCCTCTCCTTTCTTAATTTTCTTCATTTTCCCTCTCCTCCTAAAAGAAAACATTTGCTACAAGTAAATTTAATCAATGAATGACAATACCAAGTGTTGCCAAGGACATGGAGGAACCAGACCTCTCATACATTGTGGTAGATTTGTAAAATGGCACCTCCACTTGGGCGAAGGTTCAGTCATGTCTGTCTGATTGTCCGTCTTTTTTTGAATACTGGGGTTTGCCAGGATCTTTGCAGATGAACTACATGTCCAGCCTCCTATTTAAAATTTTGAGGCAGAGCCTTGCTAAACCTCTTAATTTGCCCAGGTTGAACTCAAATTTGTCCTCCTCTCACTTCACTCAGTGCTGGGATTATAGGAATGTGTCGTCATGTCTGGGTTGGCAATTTCTTGTACAGTTGAAATATGCATCTACCCTGTGGCCCAGCAGTTCTGCTCCTAAGTATACTCCAGAGAAATGGAAACATGTACACAAAGAGGCTTGTTCAAGATGTTATAGCAGCTTTATTCATAATATCAATAAACTCAAAACAACCCAAATGTCTATCAGCAAGTAAATGGATGCACACATGATGATATGCTCATAAAATAACTACTCAAACAATAAAAGGAAATGAACCACTGATACGTAGATTAATTTGAATCTCATCGACATTAGTTAGAATGAAGGTAAGCACAAAGCAGAACACACAATATGCTATATGTTTTTACTTATATAAATTAGGACAGATAAAACTAACCCGTGATGATAGAAATAAGATCAGTGGTTGCCTAAGGCAATAGGACTTGTAGTGAGAAAGGACATTGGTTTAAAGGAAAAAGGGAGAAGTTTCTGGATGCGTTGTAAACGTTTTATATCATAGTTTCAAAGATATCTGTATCATAGTTTCAAAGATCATAGTTTCAAATTCATCGAAGTATACACTTAATAACTATGCTTTTAGTTAGTAGTTACACTTAGTAACTCTTAGTAGTTACACTTAGTAGTTACACTTAGTAACTATGCTTCAAATTCATCAAACTATACACTTAATAACTATGCTTTTAGTATGTGTAATTATGCCTCAGTAAAGTTGATTGAAAGACCATAATGGTTTCAAAAAGAAGGCTTAGAAAATATTTTCCTTCCTGGAGTGCCAAAGTGGAAACTGTATCAGCCTTTCTGTGAATTCACATATTGGTAGGCTGGAGGAGGTATGTTGAATCAGTGAGATCATGGGTCTGTTGATAAAATTCCTGCTGTCTACCTCATTAAATTCTACAGACAGTCTCCAAATGCTTCAATCTGTAAGTTAATATGTTGGGCATTATGGGATATCTAAAGCTGAGTAATTCAGAATCCCACTCTCAAACTGCTAATTATTTTTGACCAAATCATGGTAAAAGGCAGTGGTCAAACAGTTCCTGTAAAATAAAGGATAAGTTGGTAGGGTAGGGAAGGGTAGGATCATACTTATTACATATTGGTTTAATACCCCGGGATACCACAACCAGCTTTGGGATATCTTATTCATATATGAATGCCAAGCACTATGGAATGAATTTTGAGGGCAGTTGCATCCTGAAAATGGATTAGCAAACATGGTGATGACTCTTCCACCAGAGTTGGGACAGAGTTTACCTTCCTTTTCCTGTGAAGGATGCCAGGAAAATCAGGGGACACGCTAAGGTGGTGTGAATCAAGGGGCAAGCGGTACTTTGAACCTTTGTTGTGGGAGAAATGGAAGATAGTTATTAGAATTTTCAAGAGCAGGGCTAGGTCTTTATTAAAGGGAGTCATAAAACTACAAGGACAGGCATATTAGAGAAAGTCATCCCAATGGCATCCTACAGGAAAAGTTTTACTTTTTTCCCTCAGAGTGCTGTATGGGCATTCTTATTTGGGAAACTCTCCTGAGCCCTTTGGTCCTCCAAGAGGTGACTAGGATCTAAAGGCCTACTTTGAATTGACTCTGGTGCTATGTAGCTAATAAATGTTGAGACGAACATATAGCTGATGTGGAACATATAGCTAGGTTAGGCCTAGAAGTGGCATGCATTGATTTGTTCATGTTCTAAGGATCAGAATTCAGTGACATAATACTACTTTGGTATGGAAGTAGCCAAGAGTTGTCTTAACTATAGCAAGGTGGCCTGTTAAGCAGTTAGAGAATCACAAATCCTCAGTATTTGATTACTCACCATCAAAAGAGTTACCATAAATCATGAAGATGAGAGAAATGAACTAACATCCTACCCTTTGAACAGAAAATTCTGTGTCATTATAAATATATAATCAAGTCATCAACAATTAAGAACTAAATGATCAACCTTTGCCACAAATGCTAGATTAACCAAGAACCAGAGGGAGAAGCCAAGCATGGTGGCACATACTTATAATCCCAGAACTTAGCCCAAAGCAAGGGAATCCTGACTTTGAGGCCAACCTGGACTACATAGCAAGTCTCAGATCAGCTTGACTGCATAAGACCCTGTCTCAAAAACAAGAGCCAGCAAAGAAAAATAGCACATATCTGGATTCATAATAACTCTGTCAAAGACCTTAGAAAATGGCCACTGTGTTTTGAGGACTCTAAGTCTGGAGTTGGTGCTTTTTTTCACAGAAGCAAAAGATTGGATTGGGTTTATTGGATTGAACTATTGTGAGTTGTGGTTTTAGGAGTTTGTCTAGGAGCTCTATACAGATATCTCATACATCATTAGCAGGAATCTTATTTTCCCTATGTTTAGTATAAATGAAAAACTGAGGTTTATAGACATAAAGGCACTGAATGACCTAGCAATTCCATGTCTGGGTATGTACGCCAAATAATTGAAAACAGGGACACAAATACTTATACACTGATGTTCTTAACATATAATTCCGTGTAGCCAAAGATGGAAATAACCCAAATGATTAGTAGTAAATTAGTGAAAACAAAGTATATGATATACATAAAATAGAAATAATTAAATTCTGATCTTTGTCTCAACATAGATGAATATTGAAGTGCTGTGGTAAGTAAGCTGGATACAAGAGGAGAAATACTGTATGATTCCACTTTCATGAGGTGCCTGGGTTAGGAAAATTAACAGAAATGGAGATTTGAATGGAAATTACCAGGGGCTGTGAGGAAGGAAAGATGGGCAATCATTGGTTAATATGTCCAGAATTTCTACTCAGGATGGTGAAAAAGTTGTGGAAATGAGTAGTGGCAATGGCTGAATCATCCTGTAAATGTGCTGAATGCCGCTAAATACCTAAAAATGAGTGAAATTGCTCTATCATATATATTTTACTTTTAAATTTGAGGGAAAATGAGGGGCAAGACTTTCTGATAGAGAAAACAATATTAAGAGCTGGATTTTTTAAAAAATCCATTTGAGGGGTCAGGGACTTAGCCCAGTGGTTCCGGCACCTGTCTTGCAAGCGCAAGGACCCAGGTTTGATCCTCAGTAACCACATACAACACTGGGTGTGGAGACTCACGCCCAGCAGCAACCAGTACCACATACCACAGTGCCGGGCGTGGTGGCTCACTCCTGTAATCCCAGCACTTGGGAGGCAGAGGCAGGAGGATTGCTGTGATGTGAGTGTGAGGCTGAGCTCAGGGCCAGCCTGAACCACAAAGTGAGACCCTGTCTGAAAAAAAACCTTAAAAAAAAAAATCCGTTTGATAGAGATGAGAGGACTCAAGGGTTCACGGAAGAGGGAATTATTTCCACTGGGACTTAAAAAAGAGAATTTTAAGCTGAATATGGGAAGAAAAGGGAAGAAGGACATATTTAGAGAAATGTGAACAAGGGCAGCCATGAAAGTGTGTAGCAAATTTTAAAAGACAATCAGTCTGGCTTATTCCCTGCAGCTCCCGGCTTTCCCCTGATGGGGGCACTGCTGTTTTCTCTGTGGAATTGTGTCAGGTGATTTCTGATGGCGCAGTGCTTCCTAGTACGTTGGGCAAAGTATACTCACATGGGAAGACATAGGCCTCTGTGACTGGATCTGAGTGTTTCTTCTGTGCTCCTACAAGAGACAATCACTTAACTACAATATACAGCGTGGTACTTCTGTCAAGGGACATCACTGTGTTCTGAGGAACTGCATCCAGGAATCTTATCTCTGTATGTTCTGAGCCGTGGACCTACTATATTGTTGAAATGTTAACTAATGTTGTGATGTTTTGTTTTGTTTTTCCCCACCATGCTCTCTTCTGTGTTTTTCCCTGTTGATGCAGTTGTGTTCGCCTCAAGGAAGGAATGAGACAGGCCGTTACTTTAGATTCTTACCAAAGTTAGGCATGACTTTTTCTCTACATGAGGCATCATTTTTATCTTTTTCGAATCAACAAGACAAAGGTGTCTGAATACCACGAGTTAAGTTTGCTTATTTGAGCGTGTGAGTTTAACTTTCCATTCCCTGTACAAACCAGTTCTAAGCAATATCCACCAATGTGCGACTTTATTGTCTGCAATTTCCAGCCTTGTGCTAAAGGTGGACTTTATTTCCCCACCACTGAGCTGCCTGCATCGCCACAGGCTTCTGGCCCCAGGAGAAGATTGGCCACGCCCCTCCGCCACACCCTGCAGGTCTGGCTGGTCCACTCTTCTGAAGTATAGAAATATCCCGATTATTTCGTTACTTGTTCTAGGGAAAAAATGAAGGACTGAGGGAACAGCAAAACTGACTTGTATGCCTCGTCAAAGGATACTCTCCCCTCGGCAATTACAACAAACAGGAGTCAGCCGTTAGTTCTAAACACATATTTTCCAGTTGAAAAAAATAAACCATTATCTAGCCACGTGATCCAAATTAACACCAGCAATAAAGAGTAGACAGATGTGGCATGCCTCCAGATGGGATACGCTGAGTAGAATACAACCTTATTTCATGCTTACAGGAAATGTGGGGGCTTCTGTAGTTATCTCCCCAGGTAGAAAGATGTATCCTCCCCACGTCTATTCTGAAGAGCACATTTATGACTTCAGCATGCTTGCCAGTCTCCTGGAGATCTTGTTCAAATGCAGATTTTGCTTCAGTACTGTGGAGTGAGGCCCAACAATTCTGCATACAGAACAAACTCCTAGGTGATATGAGTGCTGCTGCTCCACAGGCCAAAATGACTTCTCAAGGAGTGGCTTGTAGCAGTTGTCAAAGTATGGTTCGCAGACCAGAATCATGAGCACCGCCTAGGAACTTGGAGATATAAATTCTCAGGTTCTACTCTCAACTTACTTGCTTCCTGAATCAGAAACTGATTGTGGGCTCCAGCTCAGACTGGGCCAGCACTGGGGTAAGGCAAGTAAAGTAGATGAGGTACAAAACAAGGAATAACCGTCTTCAGAGTCATGCAAATGCAGGATGGGTACCTGAAAGTGTGTCCACCCTGAGTCCCCTGAGTTCTATATTTGGTGTCTTACAAGCTGTCCCGGAGTTTCGGATGTATGTTAGAGTCTGAGAGCCATAGTACCCTTTCTTGTCAATAAGTCATCTCATTATAGTAGCAGCTTAATTGTATCTGAGTTATCTGGGCCCTGATAGAGCCCTATTGAATCAAACTTTTGGTGTAAAAACATTTTCATCTCATCCAAAAGGAAATGTGAATGCGAATGCTTACCAAAGAGCTGTTAGCCATAGAAAAGATTTAGAGGGAGGAAAAAACCCAGTATATCAACTATGACACACTGGACAAGTGAAATGTGTGAAAAGGCACATAGTGGTGAGAAGCACTAAGCTAGATGGACAATAAAGCAATGAGACCACATCTTAGAAACAAAGAATTGAATGAAAATGGCAAGAAATGTTACTTAGAGCCATATACCATTTGTGTAAACTTCAAAGGCCTATATAGACAGCTCAGAGACACCTAAAGAGAGGAGACACAAAATGAAAGTGAGGACCCAGAATCAGAGAGACACCACATCAGTAAGTAATGAGCGTACAGACAAGCAAACGTCCAATCGAAGATGATAATGTGCGTGTGTTCCGAGTGGGGAAACATGATTTGTTCAAATCTCTGCAGGTAGAGTGGAGAAGCCTATGAAAAACAAGGGTCGTCCTTCTGCATGCTGCCTTTTGTCCATAATTCTGAAGCATATTTACTTTTTAGAGCTTCCGAAATTTGGCCTGTGCTTATGTCTCCTCTCGCCCTGCCTTGTGCCATGCTTCACGGTCCAGTAATCCAATAAACATCACTATGTTTGCCAACCCCAGATCTTTACTCACGCTTTACCTCCTGACTAGAGTGTTCCATTGCTCTTTCTTCCCCTGGCTAACGCCTCTGTTTTTCTTGTCAGCTGAGCTTAGGTACCATCACTTCAGGAAAGTGCCTCTGACCCACCAGCCAGGTGAAATTTACACATTAGCTTCCACTGCATTATTTAGTCATATGATATTTTATTTTAATCAGTGATTTTAATCAGTGACTTTAAATCTTTCCAGCCCAGGAGTTACCTTTACCATCGTTTGTACCTCGGTGCCTAACGGCAGTGTTTGTGCAGCTCCGTAGGTTAGCAAATGTGGCAGGGCTTACCCAGAACTGGGCATATTATGTGTTTCTTCACTTACACAAGACTCTGTTCAGAAAGGACTTGAGGCAGCACTTGAGAGCTAAAGTTCAGAGAGGGAGAAAGCAGAATTTCACTGTAACAAAATACCAGCAAAAGCAGCTTTCTGTAGCCCCAAGAAGCCAACCGGACTGTCTCTCCGGGCAGATCACAATCTGGAGCCGCAGCTTGAAGGTTGGGGCGGTGGTTTCTTGGCAAGTGATCTCAGCCTCTGCCTGCTACTGCCATCTCCAGGGGAATGCTTGCTTTTCACCCAGCTGCCAGCCTCCAGCTGCTAGGAGAGTCAAAGCTTTGAATTAAAATAGCTTTTATCAATGAAGCAAAAGACAGCTCATTCTGCCCTTTTCTTCCCGTGGTCTCTGAGAGGGGTCTTGCAGGCGCCATGTCCTCCAGTTAGACAGACACCAGAGCAGAAAGCCATTTTACACCATCTCCCCGTGTACAGCAAATAATTTCTCACTTTATATCCTCCCAAGACGACTCCTAAGGTATACTGCCTTTATAGAATCATGGGGGTTCAAGAGAGATTAATATAGAAATTAGAAAGTTCATACATTAAAAGATTCACAAATCCTCCATTGAGAAAACACTTCCAGTTACAGTCATGCTCCCCTCTCACAGAAAGGAAAATAAATGTTTTATTTGAACTGGTTTTATGTAAGAATTAGGAGGCACCTGAAATACCCAGTCTAAAATGAAGTTTTCTCTTATTCACTGATGTTTCTTCAGTCATATAACACTACTTTCCTAAAAGAATCACCAAGTTTTGGTTATTTTTTTTAAACTTCCTTAGTGACAGGAAAACATGGTGTAATAAAATCTAAATTTGGCTTGCTCGAAAAACTTTTCCTGTAGTCTGTAAGGTACTATCTCAGGATAAGTGAAGTAATAATGGGGGTGGTGTTGGGATGCTGTGTATAGTAGGATTTCTCAGTCCTGGCCCTAATGAATATCTGGGTGGAACTGTTTTTCCATGAAGGGTGACGGGGAAAGCTGTTGCACACAATCTCCAAGTTTTAACAGCCTGCTTGATCTCTCCTCGCTGGACATCATTAGCACCAAGCTATCTCCAGGGACTGATGACCTAAGTGTCCCCTGGATGGACACTAAGATGCTGAGAACCACTGCATTAGAAAGATACACAGTCATTCACAAATAAAATGAAATCTCGAAATTGGGACATGAGACATAATTCACAGACCTTTGCCCTGCTCCAAACCCCAAGGATTTGACTTTCTTAATTCAAATGTGTCAAACTTGCCAAAACTTTTATTTGGGAAGAAATCCTTTTTTAAAATAGTTTTTCAAAATCGAGCTGAGAGGTATCTAATGGAGAAAGTCTAGCTTCCAATAAATTGTGTGTGTGTGTGTGTATAATTTTTTATCCTGAAAAAAACTGATCCTTCAGTTTTGGCTTCCAAGAAATACTGCCCAAAAGAGTTATGTTGACTTTAGTGAGCAAGCATAACCTGTCTTGATAAAAAATAATTAGAAAATTTTAATATAGCAATGAATTATTAAGAGTCCGTGGTAGAGTTTAGCCAGTGTGGAAGTCCCCATCCTAATCCCCATAGCGTGTGAAGCAGAAGGGACTTCATATATGTAATTACATTAAGAAGATGGTGACATCCTCCTCTGTGACCCGGGTGGGCCCAGTGTAATTACACAGGCCTTTACCAGAGAAAGAGGGGGAGGCTGAGAGTCAGAGGAGAGGGGATAGAACGACACAAAAGCAGAGGCTGCAGTGACACTATCACTGGCTTCATAGATAAAGTAAGTGGTGGGTGCCCAGGCCTGCAGAAGACCCCTAGAAAATGCAAAAGGCAAGCCCTCTAGGAGAGATGCAGTCCTGGTGAGACTGACTTTAGTCCAGTGGTACTCTAACCACCTGTACAAAATTGTGATGGTTTATTATAGCAGCAATAGAAAAAGTGATGCAGGGGCTGTGGAGGATAGAGTGATCACAGTAGAAATCTAATGGCAATATGGTGGCCTGGGAAAACAGGAAAAAGAACATTTCTTAGTTTTGATAAACATAATTGGCATTTCAAACCATAGTTAAGAATCTCCAATAATACATCAATGCATCATTTCATCCTTAAAACATCCAAGAAACATACAGCTTTTAGGTAACAGCCACTAAGGGCTTTAAACATATTCATTTATGTAATCATCTCAACAATCCTGATGAAAGTACTGTTATTATCCTTATTTTGCTGATTAAAAAAAACAGTTTCAAGCCCCCGTAGCTAGGAAAGGGCAACACCGTGCCTCATATCCAGGCATTTGGCTCCAGACCATAAATAAATGTCACCCGAAGCAGTCAGTCAAGCTCAGAACTGAACTGTAATATACAAAGCAAAACCCTGGAGCTTTATCCCCAGAGAGGATGCTTGACCATCAAGACAGTGACATCTGTGTTTCCCAGTGACATCTGTGACTCTCTTTTGCCTGCTAAGCATTCCCTATGGTAGTGTCTCCAGCTTCCCTTGGATAGCCAACTCCTTCTCATGTTGCATAGTCATCATGGGCTTCTCAATCCATACTCCGCACCCTTCCCCTGGCTCAATGCTGTACAAGCCAGACTAATACAACCTCCCACACATTTCAGGAATCAGTCTCAGATTCTCTTTAATACTCCCTGCTCCTTAATCCCTTTGGTGGCCCTGGTTCTTACTTTTTCTAAGACCTATTCACTCACTTTTTTCTGGAGTTTGCTGGGCTACAGCCATATCCTACCAATAAATTATTTTCGATACAAGTGTACCAGAATCGGTTACTTTCCTTATGAATAAAAAACTGTAACAGGGGCCGGGGAGTTAGCTCAGTGGTTCCGGCGCCTGTCTTGCAAGCGGAAGGACCAGGGTTCGATCTCCGATCCCCGGTAACCACATAAAATACTGGGTGTGAAGACTCACGCCCAGCAGCAACCAGCACCACATACCACAGTACCGGGCATGGTGGCTCACGCCTGTAATCCCAGCACTCGGGAGGCAGAGGCAGGAGGATTGCTGTGATGTGAGTTGGAGACTGAGCTCAGGGCCAGCCTAAACCACAAAAGTGAGACCCTGTCTCAAAAAAACCTAAAAAAAACAAAAAACAAAAAACTGTAGCAGAGGGCCAGGGAGTCAGTAGTTCTGGCTCCTGCCTTGCAAGTGCAAGGGCCTGGGTTCAATCCCCGGTAACCACATGCAACAATGTTGGAAGTGTTGACTCATGCCCACCAGTAGTCGGTACCACACACCACAGTGCCGGGTGTGGTGGCTCACGCCTGTAATCCCAACATTCCGGAGGCAGAGGCAGGAAGATTGCTGAGTTCGAGGCTGCACTCAGGGTCAGCCTGAGCTACAAAAGCAAGACCCTGTCTCCAGAACAAAAAGAACAAAATAAAACTGTAAGAGAAAGTATTTGATAAACTTCGTGTTCGCTAAAAGCCCAAATTGGATGTTGGTCTTTGCTACCGTATGAAAAGAGGTTGAACCACTTCCTTCATAGACCTAAGTGAGAGAACACAGGAAGCTGGTCAAAGAACAGACAGAGCTCCTTAGTGAAGGAGGCAGAAGATGGCCAAGCCATTCAAATAAAGTAAAGCTAGAGCTCAGTGATTGAGGGCAGTTTGGGACAAAGATGATCTTCCTTAGCGATTACTGTAGCTGTCTCTTGAATGAACTGTGAGCAGAGATTCAACCCGCTCAGCATCACCTGGTGTGAACACAGACAAAGAATGCATTGCACCTAGACAATTCAGGAAGTGACGACAGTGATAGGATTGTTAATCTTTCTATTGTCTCTATGCACTGTGATAGGTAGCTCTCGATCCAGAGGACATGACTGATCGCTACTGTTGAGTTATTGTCGACCGAGTTGACAAATCTAATCAGGGTTACTTCCACAGAATGCTACCATAATAGGGTTCATTTCTTCTAGAGTTACCTTGTAAAAGTAGGACATGAATAAAACTTCTTTGGGATCCCCTAAGCTTCTGCAAACCTCTGCATCACTGCAACCTCAAAATGTTTCATCAGGGTGCACTTTCTTTCCACCTGAAGTACTTATTAGATATACAGCTCAAAATCGACAGCCTCCGATCTCTCACTGGTAAGACGGAAAACTTTGAGATGATCAGCAGCTTCACTGACCTCGTTTTCACAGGTCTTAAAGTCACTTTCAGTTGTCAAAACTTTTTTAATTACAAAAAGCTACATTTTTCCAATAAATGAAATGTCAAACGTTTTGATATTGCCTGAGGCAGACTTTTTAAAGCGTTGTGGGTATTTTTTCAAAAGAGCTTTCCATTCGTGACTGATTCAGGGACATTAAAGTCCTTATGTATACTGTCATCACCCCCTCATCTTTTTCAACAGTGTTGTCCTAGATTCAGCCTATAGAAGACAGGTTTTCCTGTCACTCCTTAGGAATGTCACAAAGAAGTCATTCTACTTTTTTTGAGATCGCTAACTCCATGATGAGTAGATCTCATGAAAAAGCCTTTTGAGTGAATGTCATGCATTTCTGAAGCTTATTAAGAGAACAAGAGCAAATTAGGAATGTATTTAGATTTCAGTGTGTTTTGTTTTGTTACAAAAATATATTGCAGTGGGCGTGGACTTGTCAGTCATCGGACCTATTAATTAGCTATGCATCTGGGATAGATTGCAAAAATATTTCCAGTATTTTACCTTTCCCCGTTATAGTTTCTGCCAGAAAAAGATGGAATCTGTGTCTCTGCCCTCAGAATCATAGCTGTTCTCGTGATTTGCTTTGGCAGTGAGAGTGATGTGTGAGTCCCAGTCTAGGCCTCAGGGGAGCTTGCTATTTCCACTGTAGCTGATCCTGGGATTTGACACCACTATGTGAGTAGACTTGGGGAAGGCTGCTGTATGTTAAGAGAGCCTGGGGAGAGATACCTTAGCTACCCCAACTGACCCAGACAGATCCCCAGGTACAGAAGCAAGAAGTCAAGATAAGCTGAGCCCAGATGACACCCTAATAACTGTTACCACGTTTATGAGCTAAATAAAATGGGTTGCTATTTTAAGCCATTAGGTTTGGATGCATTTGTTACACAGCAAAAGCTCACCAAAATAGAAACATTTAAGCAGAACCTCTAAATTCTCTGGATTCTGTAAAATAAGGGGATTAAAGTAGCACTACCATATTCTCATTATAAATATATTCTTAGTGGGCCAGGGATTTAGCTCAGTGGTTCCAGCGCCTGTCTTGCAAGCGCAAGGGCCTGAGTTCGATGCCCAGTAACCACATATAACAATGTTGGGTGTGAAGACTCACAACCACCAGCAATTAGTACCACATACAACAGTGCCAGGCGTGGTGGCTCACGCCTGTAATCCCAGCACTTGGGAGGCAGAGGCAGGAGAATTGCTGTGATGTGAGTTTGAGGCTGAGCTCAGGGCCAACCTGAACTAAAAAAGTGAGACCCTGTCTCAATAAATAGATAATTAATTAACTCTTAGTAATATATTTGCTTGAGAACTGAGGAGGAGAAATGATGATTACTGAGCACCTGCAGTGTTCCCAATTATTTATATAGATTAACTCATCTAACATTCAGTCCTATTAGGTTGTGGTTAGTATCAGGTCATCTTGTAGATGAGGAAATGAAGCTTGGAGTTACTGATTTGCCTCGGTTCTAACAGAGTAAGATATTGTAGGTTGAATTTCAAAGCCCAAAGTATTTCTTTCCTATAAGGGTGAGGGGCCGGGGAGTTAGCTCAGTGGTTCCGGCGCCTGTCTTGCAAGCGCAAGGGCCCGGGTTCGATTCCCCAGTAACCACATAACAATACTGGGTGTGGAGACCCACACCCAGCAGCAACCAGTACCACATACCACAGTGCCGGGCGTGGTGGCTCACGCCTGTAATCTCAGCACTCGGGAGGCAGAGGCAGGAGGATTGTGATGTGAGTTTGAGGCTGAGCTCAGGGCCAGCCTGAACCACAAAAGCGAGACCCTGTCTCAAAAAACCTAAAAAAAAAAAAAATCCTATAAGGGTGAAAAAATAAGAAAAGTAATATATTTTTAAAATGCTACCTAGTACACTCAAACTTAAATTATTATTAAACAATTTATTGCCTTCTACTTTTCATTTTTTCTGTTATGACAGAAATACGTACTGAAGGCAAAAACTGGTGTATAAGCTTTATTCACGCATCTAAAACTCTATTGTTCCAAAACACCTACTATTAAATTTTGAGATTTCTTGAGATTGTAACAAAAAAGTAAGGAAACAAATTTTATGTATATGGGGGGGTGGTAGGGTGAGTAGGGTTATGGGAAAAAATCAGAATTAAATTGTGTCTTATACTGGTACAAATCCCCATTATGGAGTGCAATCATGATGTGTATATTTAATGTACCAATAAAGATAATAATAATATAAAAAAAAGAATTTTGAGATTTCCCCTTCTTTCTCTGTACTGTTTTCTTCAACAACAAAAGTATTGTAATTATTATTTTTTGAATCATGCCTATAATATATGAATATATTTATCACAGAAATTTAAAGAATCAAATGCTTATAAGATTTTAAAAGTATCAATTTAGTGTGTATGTTTTCAAATATACATTGCATAAAAGATTATCTTATGATAAATTATGCCTTCCTTATATGCAGATGTTATATATTTTTGTTTTATATGAATGAAAGAACTCTAGATACATTTGTTGTAAATATCTCTTTCACTTAACAGTATATCCTAGAATACTTTCCAGACGTGGACATATATATCTGTCACATATTTTATGACTATGCACAAGGTGCATATACCATATTTTATTTAACCTTTCTCTTATCCGCACACTCAAGTTGTTTCCAATATTTTCTCTGAAAACATAATTAAATGCATACTCCTTAAAGTCAGTTGCTGCAAAAAATGCAAATATGTGTAAGTTGCAAACATGAGACAATTCCTATTTAGAAAGGTGGGCATAGTTTTAGTTTTCAAAAACACTGTTAAATTTACTGTGCTGAAAAACTGCTTCAAGCTATGAGTGTCCACTTTTACAACATTACTATCAGATGTATATTTTTATTTTTTTTCTCGTCAGTCTAAAGAACAACATCATTATTACTTAACATTTCCCAGATTTCAAATAGGTATTAATTTATATGTATATGAGATATTTGAATTTTTTTGGTAAATTATTAATTTATTTCTTATGCTCAATTTCAGAGGAAATGTTTTTCTTTTGCTCCTGGATTGTTAGATTATATGCACCTATACTAATTTTATATATATATATATATATATATATATATATATATATGTATATATGTGTTTAAATATTCCCCTAGCCTGTCAGTTAGACTTTGTTTTGATTTATAATATGTATTAACATACAGAAATGTTAAATTTGCATGAATTCAAATATGTCAATATTTTCCTTTTTGGCTTCCAGGTTTTTAAAAATGACTTTTCTCCCTCTGAGATTGTGTGTGTGTATACTTTTAGTTCTCTGTAAAGTTTTTTAGTATTTAGATACACAATTCACCTGGAATTTATTTTTGTATCTGATGTACAGAAGGGCTCTACTTTTCACTCAGTGAATTTCCAGCTCTCAAAACACCATCTTCTATCATCCACCAATGCCAAAGTATTTCTACTGCCTTAACTTTATTGCATATTCTATGTCTGGTAGAGCCAGTCAATATTATCATTCCTAGTTCTCAAAAACTTCTTTTATTATTCATTCACGCGTTTTCTTTGTTTTTTGAGTCAGTGTCCCACTATGTAGTTCAGGCTGGCCTTGAACTCATTATGTAGCTCAGACTGACCTCAAACTCGCAGTTCTTCCTGCTGCAGCCTTCTGAGTGCTGGGATTACATACATGTACCACCACACCCCACACCACACCTGGGAGCTTTGTTATTCTTATATGTTATCTTATTTATGTGAAGCATAGAATCAGTTTATTGCAATTCTAATTGACATTGCAATACATTTATGAATTAAATTCAGGGCAAAATAATAACATTATGAGACAGGCAGATTAATACACTCCTCCTAAAAGTCTATATCCTAATGCCCAGAACCTGGGAATATGTTACATTACATAGCAAAGGGAATTGAGGTTGCTAATTGGCTGATTTTAAAATACACTGTTTTGAATTATCTTGGTGAGCTCAGTGCAGTGATAAAGATCACTAAGCAGAAGAGAGACAGAATAGAGTCCCAGGAAAACGTGAGTCTTAAACATAAGATCAAAGAGATGAAATCTTGCTGACTTTGAAGCTTCAGGAAAGGAAATCATGAGTGAAGGGATGCAGTGACCTCTGGATTATTAAAAAAAATCAAGGTAATCCATTCTTTTCTGGACCCACTAGAAAGGCAAGTGGTCCTGACACCTTGACTTTAGTCCTATGAGTCCCCTGTTGGACATCTAACTGGCAGAGATCTAAGATAAATCATGTTGTTTTAAACCACTAAACTTGCAGTTTTTAACAGCAGACATACAAAACTAATACAATCTATAGTACTGAAATTCTTACAACCACTGGGATATGTGATTGCACCAGAAATAAACCCTAGCTAACATAATACGAATATAAGTTGCTGCAGTGGTGTTAGACATCCCGTAGAAACCTCCAGTCTTCCAAAAAATAGAACCTACAAGTAAAGCAAGAACCAGAGGAGACTGAAGAGTGAGATTTATAGCCAGTGTTCCTGTATCAGTCAGTGTTCAATCGAAAAATCAGAAACCACTCTAGATATTGAGAGAGTGGAAATTTAATACAAGAAATCAATTAAATGGTTGTTGAAAGTACTGAAAGAATAAAAAATTTTAAAAAGGAAACAAAGAATGGGCCGGGGAGTTAGCTCAGTGGTTCCGGCGCCTGTCTTGCAAGTGCAAGGACCCGGGTTCGATTCCCCGGTAACCACATAACAATACTGGGTGTGGAGACTCACCCCAGCAGCAACTAGTACCACATACCACAGTGCCGGGCGTGGTGGCTCACGCCTGTAATCCCAGCACTTGGGAGGCAGAGGCAGGAGGATTGTGATGTGAGTTGGAGGCTGAGCTCAGGGCCAGCCTGAACCACAAAGCGAGACCCTGTCTCGAAAAACCTAAAAATAAAAATAAAAAGGAAAAAAAGAATGACTGTGGATAGGAGTATTGCTCCAAGTTCACTCTGACACTTCTGGCCCTGGACTGGGGCCCCTGGGCCTGCACTCACCGCTGAGTTTCTGGAGACAGCACTGTTACCACTACTATTGAAACTCCCACTTCTGTTGCATAGGAAACCAGGATCCCACACGCTCACTAATGAGGCCAGATTCCCAAGCTTCCTTTAGTTACCTTCAATCAATTTTTCTGATGGGGCTGTTGTCCAAGACCTCCTCCAAAAGTGGGAAGATAATGTCTCTCTCCTGTCTTCAAGTCTTCCACCATTACTTTCTGTGGGCAGATTACAGGAAAAATTCAGCTACCAATAGAGTTGGGGAGTGTAGTTTACAGGGTTCCAACCCTAGTAGTTGACAAGAGAGAAGAAGAGCTGAGTGTGGAGCTGAAAGCCTGTATCTGTCATCTTCCTCAGGAAAAACATGGTTAGCATATGAGTTTTCTATTGCTGTTTCAAGTTACCCCAAATACAGCCACTTGAAGGAATTGACATTTACTATTAGTCTCTTCAGGTCAAGAGATGGCATGGAATAATTGGGTCCTTCACACAGGGTCTCATAAGACTTCACTAGAGATGTTAGCCAGGACAACTGTGGTAGTGCATGCCTAGAGTCCCAGCTAATTGGAAGGCTGAGGCAGGAGGATCCCTTGAGCCCAGGAGTTCAAAACCAGACTGATCAATACAGCAAGCCCTGACTTAATCAAAAATCAGTCTCATATGAGTCTCCAGGTCCTTGTTTAAAGTCATAGTTATTTGCAGATTTAGTGCCCTATAGTTTAAGGCCAAGGTCCCAGATTTCTTTCTGATTGTTTATCAGGAACAGCTTTATTCCTTTAGAAGTTGCCTGTACTTTCTTGCCATGGGGTCCTCTAGAAATAGCAGCTTACCACTACTAGACAGCAAGAGAATATCTTTCCCCAGTCTAGTGAGACAGTTTTATATAAAGTAACACAATCAAGAGACCACCTTATCGTATGGTCCATATCCTATTTATAAGGAGTAAGTCACAGGATCTGCTCGTATTTAGAGGGAATTATTAGAGAGTGTGGCCAGCCTGGTAGATCTTGGTCCTAGTACTGCATACCATTAGTGCTGAACTCAAAAAAACTACCGTGCTTATAAATTTTATATACATCATGTTATCTTAACATCTTTCAAGATCAAAGAAGTGAACTGAGAATAATGTTTTAAACTATAATCCTAGCATGCTGGAAGGCTGAGGCAGGAAAATTACAAGTTCGAGCCCAGCTGAGAGAGACAGAAAGAGAGACACAAAGAGAGAGAGAGAAAGTAAGAAAATGAGAAATAGAGTGAGAACTACACTTGGAGCTCAGTGCAAAGGTGCTGGCTTCAGAAAAATTCAAGGAATGTAGCTGAACTCTTGTCTAGATGACAAGGTGGAGAATTTCCCTCCTTTATGTTCCCCACTGGTTTCACCCATACATGGAAAGGTGGGCCCAAAGAGAAAGGTGTCTTCTTGGGCATCTACTTTGTGTATATCTCTGTTTAGAGTGGTGTGATTTTTGTCCATGTAAGACTAGTGTATTTTTGTTAGATTTTTTATTGGTCCAGGATCTTGGTTGCATGTGACAGAAGTCAGAGCAAATGTGCTAAAGGAAAAAATAATGTTGTCCCAGCTATTGATAAAACCAAGGAAATAAAGCCTCTCTCTCTTCTCTTCCCCGCTTCCCCCCCCCTTTCCCACTCTTTCCCACTCTCTCCCTCTTTTCCTCTCTCTCTCTCTTCCCCTCTCTCCCTTTTTCCTTTTTCCCTCTCTTCCTCTCTCTCCCCTGCTCACAATCCTCCTGTCTTGGTTATTCTTCTTGTTTCTGAGACAGAATATCCACCACCCAAAGTTAAAGGAAAGGTTTATTTCAGCTCATGGCTTGCAGAGGTTTCAGTTCATAGTTGATTGGCTCCAAGGCAGGGAGGCATGGCAGAGAGGTGTCACAGACGAAAAACAGTCCATGGTGAGCAGAAGGCAGCAAAGCAGCAAGGTAGTGAAGAAGCAGCAACAACAGCTGCCCCCTTTCTGTCCCTTACAGTATATCCAGGCCATCTACCCTAAGGTTGGATGGCACTCTCACCCGGGGTTGGCCTTCCCATTATCCGCACCCAGAACTGTGCCAAACCAATCAATGTACTGATTTAGTAATCACACACCCTTAATCCCAGCATCACACACTCTAGATCCAGCTACATTTGAAAAGCCCATCTTATAATTACTTGAGGCCTTAGGGGGATATCTAAGTAGAAGCCAGAGCACCTTCTAACAGCAAAATACCTCTTTGTTCATGAGGTAAAGAAATATACAACTCATCTCCATAAAGGTAGCAGATATTAAATTCATAATATCAAAATGGAATTGTGTAAAAATTGAAATTTCTAATCTGAGGCTCAAATGTTTCGTTAGAGGTCTGAAAATGCATAAAATGGTGATACAAATTCCATTATTTATAATAACCTATAGGACTTACTTAAATCTACTTTAAACATTTTATTTAAATATTTTATTTGAAATCATTTAACTTTCAAATAACTTGTAAAAGCTTAGCTTTATTCCTTTTTATACTTAATTTAGCTTAATTTAAAATAGCTAGTTTAGCTGTTTAGGTTAATTTTCTTTATATTTAACTTGGTTATAATTATGGCAATCAGCAGTATAAACATGGGTAAGTCAACCATTTCTAGCTGGAAAGTCAGACTCTCCTATTTCCAAAGATTGAACTGGATTCTTTCTGGGTAGTTTACTTCAGATTAAGGTTCACAGAGTTTCTAGACACAGGTCTCCGTGTCTTTTATCAGAATTTACTGGAATTGAGGGGCCAGGGATTTAGCTCAGTGGTTCCGGTGCCTGTCTTGCAAGCGCAAGGACCTGGGTTCGATCCCCGGTAACCACATACTATACTGGGTGTGGAGACTCACGCCCAGCAGCAACCAGTACCACATACCACAGTGCCGGGCATGGTGGCTCACGCCTGTAATCCCAGCACTCAGGAGGCAGAGGCAGGAGGATTGCTGTGATGTGATTTTGATGCTGAGCTCAGGGCCAGCCTGAACTACAAAGCGAGACCCTGTCTCAAAAAAAAGGATTTACTGGAATTGAGTGTCTGTATCTGGTCTTTGTCATTGAGTTCCTGCATTGCAATCATGGCCAAAGTCCAAAATCCCCATCATAGCCTGTGCCTACCAGGACATAGTTCAGCTTTTTCTCTATCCAGACCCCGAGCATCCTTGGGTATACTCCGGGTTTTAGCACATGGCTCATGTGCATAAGCCTCTGTGAGGGTGACATGAGGAGTATCTGCTGGGGACCTCTCTCAGCCTCGGTGACTTCTGGTGTGGTGCTTTGCTAAATGAATTTCTCTCGGAGCAATGGTGGGAAACCTGTGGCATGTGTAATATTTGTTTTTCTTGGAAGATGAAAGATATGAATGTATGAGTTGCTTTTTCTAATCTAAAACCTCAGTGTTCAGGTTTAATTGCAGTGTTGACATTTTGTGATAACTGAGTTTGGGGTTGCATTTTGGTCAGTTGCCTTTAAAAGGTGTGCCATCACCATCTTAAAGGTTTGAGATGTGTGGTCTAATTCCTTACATCGTCACATCCCCTGAAGCCCATTAGAAATTTACATCACTCCTTCCTATTTCAGATGCACCCGAGAGCACAGGTGAGGCTCCAGAACCCAGTGAAACTCACTGATCTCTCACTTTCTCTTTTTTCTTTCCAGTTTCAAAGTCTTCCTCACCCTGCTGGAGTTATCACCTAGTTTAGGGCAAAACTTGCTTTTATGTTATCAGTTCTTTCTAAACCACTTTGTTGCTTATGGGTAAATCTTGTGCTCTACCTCAGTTGGGAGATATAAAGGGAGTGAAATGGAAAAACATTTCAGTTTGAAACTGAAAAACATAAAGTCATGTTACAACTAATGTTTTCATAATGGGTAATACCTTCTTAGTTTGAACTTAGTATTCTTCAGACTTGTGGGAGGAAAGGGAAAAAACAGAGCAGTTCACAGTTGATGGCCTGAAAGCCTGAATTTATAAAGTTGTTTGTACAAGATATGCTGATCAGAAATACCTATTTCTCCAGGGCATGATTATCTTTTGCAGAAATTTGCATTCACTATAATATCAGTTGATTATTCCTCCAGTCATCAAAACTAGTTTTCGGCTTCATTTTTCTTAATTTTTGTGTCACATGCAATCAACTATAAAATGACTCCCTTAAAAATGTTGACCACACTAACATATTCAATTAATAATCATTCCAGTTAACAGTCTAAAATAAAATAAAAAGGAAAATAGTAACGTTCAACTTTGAATCAAAAATAAGATGCCCAGGAACTATCAGATGAATGTGACACATCAGAGGACCTTTTCGTAACCCTTTCTCACTCATGATCAGGTATTGGGCCATGCCTGTTGACTGGAGCCTTTAAAATTTTTCATTAACGTTTAGTGATTTTATATATCACATGAAATTAGGTATAATATTTCCATAAGACATATAGTGTGCTCTGAAAAACATCCATTACCACTTTTCCCTCTGGCCTATACTCCCAACCCCTTCTCAGTATGTAGTAACTAAGTTACTACTTTTAAGTTAATTTTTTTTAGTTTTCACATATGAGAACATATGATACTTGTTTTCCTATATCTGGCTTATTTCATTTAATATCCTCTAGTGCCATCCATTTTGATGCACATGACAAGAGTTCTTTCATCTCTATGGTGGAATAATACTTCATTGCACATATATGCTACATTTTTTTAGCCTTTTGTCTGTTGAGCACTTAGACTGATTTCATATCTCATTTGTGGTAATTAATGCTGAAATAAACATGGAAACAAGTGTATGCAGATTCTAATTCCTTTGGACATATACCTGGAAGTGGAGTCACTGGATTATGCCATAGAAGTATTTTTTAGTGCTTTTGGGGCCTCCATAATACCTGTACCAGCCTAATTTATATTCCCACCTGAATATGTAAGAGTGCCTTTTTGCTCACATACTCACCAGCATCTGTTATTTTATTTTATTTTATTTTATTTTTTTTTTTTTAGGTTTTTGGAGACAGGGTCTCGCTTTGTGGTTCAGGCTGGCCCTGAGCTCAGCCTCAAACTCACATCACAATCCTCCTGCCTCTGCCTCCCGAGTGCTGGGATTACAGGCGTGAGCCACCACACCCGGCACTGTGGTATGTGGTACTGGTTGCTGCTGGGTGTGGGTCTCCACA